>JAPDKU010000148.1:0-32746 GCA_027569715.1 Hamigera avellanea
GTGGGGGTGGGGCCCCCCCGCGCTTTAGTGGGCGGGCCCCCGTGCGTTGTGGGCCCCCCGCCCTATTGGTGTGGGTTTGGGCCGCTGTAATCCCGCCCCCCTACTGTGTGGGGGGGGGGGGCCCCCACTCAATAGGTGCGCCGAGCAATTAGGGGAGGTGCGCCCCACCTGCGTCCTGAGCTGGCGAACCAACGTACGACAGTCATGTGATGAGCACTCCCCTAAGTATGTTAACTTTTAAGTAGCTGTTATAGCTGCAGGTTTATCGGCCGAGTGCACGGGCGTCTCCGGCGTCTCTTTGGAGGCATCTCAGATAAGTTACGTGACAGAATCAACATCTTCATGCTTGTCCTGTGCCTTTTTGGCTTCTTCGCTCTTTAGCCGCTGGGCTTGATTCTGCACTAAGCTTTGCTCTTTTCAAATGCCGGACCTGTCGGATGTTGCATCGATCATCGATGCAGCTTAGTAGCTTACAATTCATCGTCCATCCCGGGCTTTGCCCCTGATCCTTATCAGGCCTTTGACCAAGACAGCAAGGCGAAGGGCGAATGGCCGGTAAGTCCCGGAGCATTCAGATAAGCATGAAGCTCTTGTAGCCAAGTTATAGCGCAGATGATATCCATGGACGTTTTACAGGTACGTAATGGAGGCTGCACTCCTTAGTTACGGTTTATCTTCGTCTCGTCATTCCCCGCATCAGATGGACGGGATTTGCAATCATGCTGTTGTTTCCCCACTTGCTGATACAGCTTTTATCGTGATAAGAGCTGCTTTAGCTTATCGCTGCTCTCAGTCTTCTCCACAGCAGCAAATCCCGGACGTGTATCGTGTCATTCGCTTCCCCTCATCTACTTCGCGCCGTGAAAGCATACCTCGGTGGTCGAAATGATCGATTGCGGAGTATGCAGAAGCTTTAGATCGACGAGGAAGAGGCGACAGCGATACCGCAATTCGATTGGATCGAGTTGATAGATGGTGGTGGATATATGAGGCGAAGGCGATGATCGAGGCAAGATTAGATGAAGCTGTCGAAAAAAAAGGTATAAAGACCTTTAATCGCATCGACAAACGGCCCCTTCCTCAGCTGAACAGCAGCGATTTTCTCATCTCCCGATTCACTAAGCATTTGAGAGTACTCCCTCGTCACAATGGCCCCCGTCCTGAAAAAGTACAAGGCTGCGGCCGTCAACGCCGAACCAGGCTGGCTCAACCTGGAGGAATCCGTCCGTCGAACCATCCACTGGATCGACGAGGCCGGTAAAGCTGGCTGCAAGCTGATCGCGTTTCCTGAGCTGTGTATGTCCGATCCCCTTCTCTCCCCTCCCAAACCCTCATTCGCATCCATTGAATCTAATGTGAACCCACGAAAGGGATCCCCGGCTACCCCTACTTTTTGTGGAGACTCAACTACCAGGAATACCTGCCTTTGCTCAAGAAATACCGCGAGAACAGCCTCCTCTCCGACTCCGACGAGATGCGGCGCATCCGCCAAGCCGCGCGCGCCAACAAGATCTTCGTGTCGCTGGGCTACTCCGAGCTCGACCTCGCCAGCCTGTACATGACCCAGGTGATGATCTCGCCGACGGGCGATATCATCAACCACCGGCGCAAGATCAAGCCCACGCACGTCGAGAAGCTGGCGTTCGGCGACGGCACGGGCGACACCACCGAGAGCGTGGTGCAGACGGAGATCGGCCGCCTGGGCCACCTGAACTGCTGGGAGAACATGAACCCTTTCATGAAGGCGTATGCCGCGAGCTTGGGGGAGCAGGTGCACGTGGCGGCGTGGCCGTTGCTTCCGGGCAAGGAGGCGCTGCAGCATCCCGATCCGCATACCAACACGGCCGACACGGCTAGCGATGTAAGTTAGAGAGATCTTTCAACTTGCGGAAACCAAAATATTGGAAGGCTCACAGGCAAATGGGCAGCTGGTCACCCCCGCCTACGCCATCGAAACGGGCACCTGGACCCTCGCCGCCTGGCAGACCATCACCGCCGAGGGGATCAAGCTGAACACGCCGCTCGGCAAGGAGCTGGAAGATCCCAACATCTACAACGGATTCGGCCGGATCTATTCGCCGGATGGCCGCAGCCTGGTTCCTCCCCCGGCTAAGGATTTCCAGGGCCTGCTTTACGTCGATGTAGGCTCTCCCTCCCCTCATCTCATAGCTTATAAGGGAGTGCTATGGTTAATAAACAAAATGTGATAGATTGACCTCGACGAAACGCATCTGACCAAGGCCCTCGCCGACTTCGGCGGCCACTACATGCGTCCGGATCTCATCCGGCTTCTCGTCGATACAAAACGCAAGGACCTGGTCGTGCGCGAGGACCGCGTGAACGGCGGGGTTGCGTACGTCAAGACGATCGATCGAGTCGGACTGTCGAAGCCGTTGGATGCGGCGAAGACTGCAGGCGAGCAAGAGGAGTAGGGTAGATATTAATGAATGTTAGGTCCTGTTATTCCAGAGCTTAGCTCTGCAGACTACCAGCATTTCGTACAAGAGCAAACTCTAAGCTGATTGGTTGACAACATGTTCGATTCTAGCAATATTATTGGTTAAAAAATGCACAGTCACGTGTAAGCCAGAGGCGGCCTAAGGCACCATTTTTTTAAATCACGTGTAACCTGGAGGCGGCCGAGGCACTAAGCTCTGCATGCCTTCGGCGGTCCCCTCCACCAGCCTGCCTATTAAGCAGGAAGCCTGGGGGTCTGGGGGGGCGGCATGCCCCCTAGTATATATATTTTCCCTTGTCTCTGCAAATCCATCTGGAAGAATTTAATTGGCAGCCAGAGATCCATTCGTCGTTGATGCACTGGGTATAAAATGAAAGCAAACCCAAGTAACGAAGTCGAGTTCACAATAACCAAAAAACCCAGGAAATCAATCATCCAGTTCGCCCGGTGCCCTTGGCCCGTTTGGAACCGATATATATACAGAATATGCGAAACGACCAACAAAAACCGGTAAGCATCGAAGCTGAACGCGCTTGCCGTCCTAGTCCATCACTCATCCGCTTCGTGTATTTCGACCTCTGCGGATTTCCACTTGAAATTATTCTTGAATCGCTCGGCGTCTTCGGGCTTGACGTGGACCCTATTTCACGAATGGTGGGAGCGGTTAGCCGCAATAACTGTACCGAAAAAAAAAAAAAAAGGATAGGTGCCATACAAGTAATGATACCACGGTGGAAAAACCATTGGCGCTAGTAAAGAAGCTGCGTCGACAGCCCCGGCCTCGAGAAGAGCCTTGGGAATGCTGGTGTTATCGATCCTACGCGGAGATATGTCAGTCCAGTTGTGATGGCTATGGGAGAAGATCACGTACCCATTGCTGTTGATCATCTCGTCCGGATTCGTGAGTTTCACGAGTACTGTCTTTAGTCGGGCAGGTTTAGCTTCTGAAATGTTACGTTTGTTCATGGCATGTCAAAGTACGACTCACGAATTGGTTCTTTGGATTTGCAACGTTGTCATGTTAGCCTCCTTCCTCTTCAATTCAACACATGATGTGGTTTCTATTGGTATTACCGTGCCAGCCTGGTCGTTGTACGTGAGGTTAGAACATTGCATTGCTACCAGATATGCGATGAGAAAAGACCTTACCAAATCATTCTGAGGAGAGTAAAGTCAAGAGGATCAGCATTTGGTTCAATTTTATCATCTGCGACTGTGATAGACTCACCTCTGTATATCCATCTTTGAAAAAGCGATCCATATTGTTTGTGGTATCAAGCGAAACGAGATGAAATATCCAGACAGTTTTTTTTTTTCTTTCTAATAATAAAAGTAGAAAATTCGCGATACTTGGGTTCAGGAGACATAGTCCGACGCGTAGTTATATGTGTTACGCTGATTATCAATTCTGGCAGCCATAGTAGTCGTGCTTCTTGCTGTATCGACGTCATCCCGAAGCGATTCGGTCGGATTTCCCCACAAAAAAGCGGACATTTGAGTTTGTATACTCCGTCTGGACTCTGGACTCTGCGAAACGCCGAAAAGCCTCCAGCAGAGCCCTTTTCGGTCGAATGGAACTAGTAATCAATCTGAGTTCTTGCGTCATTGCTCCTGTTTTTCTCTGGTTTTCTTTTTTATTATTATTTATGTTTCATGTCATAATCGAGGTATCCACTGAATCTTCGGTCCGTCCCATCGCAGACGATCAACGAGTACGTACTCCTACTCTCTCTCAGGTGACAGTGAATTTCCACTTCCGGTTTAGCATTCCATTTCAGGAACGATGTGAAGCTGTGGGTTGATGTTGTATATCTTGATGCCAAGCGGGAATATTTGTGTTTGAGATTTGCAGACACGAGGAGAGTGACGCAAAGGGACATTCTGTCTATGTGTGGACCTAGGTGCCCAGGTCATCGCTGATCGATGGCTTAGCGTTTCGAAGGATAAAGCGGGCGACGTGCGGATGGTGCAGGAGTTGGTGGATTTCGGGGCTCAGGCTGACCGCTCTGGTGTGGAGGTGGACGAACCATGAAAGAAGCTGTGTATGCGCAAATTGCTATCGTTGTTTGACGGTTTCAGGCTTCAAAGGAATCCTCTTCTCGCTCTTCCCCTTCTTGAGGTTATATTTCTTCAAAACACGTTGAATAGTTGACTTAGACACTCCTCCAGGTATGCTAGCAATAAGGGCCTTCCGGCTCATAGAGGGGTTTCGCTTCACCGTCTGACAGATATAACGCTCAGTAGCGGTACTAAGCTTATGGGGTCTTCCACTGCGAGGCTTTGATTCCAAGGTTTGGTGTTGTTGGAAGCGTTTTTTGGTGTTGTAAATCGTGTTGCGACTTAGCCCAAATTCCTTCGCTAATTCCGTAGGCGATCTCTTATTCTCCAGGCCATTCAAAATGACGGCACGTATCTCAGGTGAAAGCTCACAGTGAGGCGTACTGTTTCCACTAATTTCAGTCCCAAAAGACCTCATATTGATGGAATGGTTGGTGATTGAAAAGAGTGTTGATTTTTTGACGCGTCGCGGATACGCGGAGTGTGACGGACTTTTGACCCCTTATGTAACATCGAATCTCGTGACTCTCGTCTGCAGCCTTCCCTTCAGGACGCAGGTGGGGCGCACCTCCCCTAATTGCTCGGCGCACCTGTTGAGTGGGTCCCCCGACCTCCTCGCTTAGCTTAACATTCGGGAGTTCTCCGCTTTGATGCCTCAGGCTGCAAGTTTAAGTCGGGATCAACCGATATACTGATCAGTTGATGCAAGTTTCTCGTCTCCTGGTGTACTATACCTCGACGCTCTTCTCCATAATCATGGAGATAGGGATACGGCGTAATAGCTCAGCCTCGTGGCTTGTGGGATTGACATGACGTATGATGATCATAACCTTCTTTTCTCTTCAATTGAAGACTTTGATGTCCACTCCATGTTCCGGCGAGCGTCGCCAACAGCTTGTATGTCTATTATCTACCACGCTCGTTCGACTATGTATTGCCATCAGTCATGACCATGCCATGCCAATCAATGAACCAGCCCCAAAGCGTCTATCCACATGCCAGAATCATGCAGTCATAACCATTAAGCCATGCACATGAATGTAACCAGTAATCAATCGCCTTCCTCCGCGTCAAGCCTAGATAAAAAAGCCGCCCACCCATGACCGTCCATTCATTCTATGTATGAAACTCCGACACTCTATGTGTTTTACTTCTTTTCGATGCGCTTTGCAGCCTGCGAGAAAATCTGCTGCCAAATAGCAACCCACTGTTGCTGCTTATACGACAGCATCTTCTGCGGATTGCGGAATGTGCCGGACAGTATATCGCGCATGCGTGCACTCAGGATCTTCAACGCATACATCGACTTCCAGTCTCGAACGGAAAAGCGGATGCGGTTTGCATCGATGGATATGACACCGGGGTACATCTTCGAGTCCGTTAGTCAACATTCAATATATAGATCCTGAGGAAAGCAAGGATGGAGGAAGGCAATCGGTCCACGAATCAATTACCTTGAAATCCGCATCACCGCATAATAGAGCAATGGCAAAATCTTCCGCGGCGCTGGTGTCGTGAGCGTTGTACGCCCGGCTTCTGGACTGCATTATATGGTAGTACGATAGCCACTTGACGGAGGCGTCAACCTGTTTGTTGACGGACGTCGGGTGGAGTGAAACCGTTTGATTGTTGGCCACGTTCCGCCATCCTTTGCCTTCTCGCGTGAGTAGCTTTGGATAGAAGCTCCATGCAATCACAGAGTTAACGACCACGTCGTTCGCGCTGTTGGCGTCGTACTCCTCGGGAATAGTGAAGAATTGGCGATGTCGACCGCTGGATCGAGCTCTGGATCCGGAGATTAGGTACGGCCCATTTGGGATAGAAAATATATTGCAAGCATTTCCAGAACTCACCTATTCAGTGCAGCCTTTTGCGCCGAATCCAAGTTCAACATACCCGCATCAGCAATGGATACAAGCAGTTGCATCTTGATGTCCTCAATATTTAAAAGGGTCTGGATATTGAGGAAGTTCTTCCGACAGAACGAATACTCGTTCATTCCCGGTGTGATCCTCGTGCGCTTCCAGGCGCAATATGCATTGTAAATCGTCAAGAGATCGGAGTCACCTGCCAACAGTGTGAGAACGGGATGAGAAAGATGGTGCAAATCGACGCCAGGAAGGAACTGGAATACCTTTCTTGAATGGCAGTCGAGCCAAGTCTCTCTGGGTGTTAGACCCTACAGCATTCACGAACGGCGACTTGGAAGACAAGATCGCCGCGATGCTGACAGCTGCATCTAAACACTTGAAGAAGGCGCCATGGATGATAAGTTTTCCTAAGAAAACATCCAGGGGCAACTTGGCAAGCTGCATTCCCAAAGGCGTCAAGCTCTCGGAACTTGTCAGAGCTTTGACTTCCTTGAGGGAGTCAATGGCGCGCCGAATATTCTTGGATGACGGGGGATCTAGAGCTTCAAGAAGCGTTTGTTCCACTTCACCTAGTTTACAAATCTTGACTCGTAGCACGAGATCCTGCAGAGAAAGTCTGAGCATTTCGGGAGTTTGTTGCTCGGCGAGCTAGAGGGTGTTAGTACATATGAAGCCAAAGACCATAGCCTGGACTTACCAATGTATCATGTCTGTGCTTGGTGAACAGATGGAAACAGATACCGTTCTGCACACGACCAGCTCTTCCTCGTCGCTGCTTGGCATTGGCACGCGAGATGAAGGACTCCACAAGCCTTGATAACTGCCGTCGCTCGTCGAATCTAGTCTGCGTGAGCGAGACTCAACGTGAAGAGCTTGTTTCATGCCATACCTCATTGTTTTCTCTTTGCCAGCATCAATCACAGCAGTGATGTCCGGAATGGTGATACCTTTCACAGTTAGCACGGGGATAGCACCAATCCTAAGGGGAGGGCCTTACCAGTTTCAGCAATGTTCGTAGCAATGACGATCTTTCTCATGCCCTCCGGAGGCACAACGAATGCCTTTTCTTGGTCCTCGCTGGCAATGGAAGAGTGAAGTGCGTGCACAATCCAATTTTGCCCGAACGCTGGTTCGGAGAGGATTTCGTCATTCAAGCGACGAATCTCTGCCAAACCAGGCATGAATACCAAGATAGCTTTGCTGTAATGTGCCATTTCAGGGGCCGAGGCAATCGTGACAAGAAGCTTGGTGATCAATTTATAATCGAGACGATACTCATCGAACTTGAGCACCGTTTCTTTGGTCTGCTTAGAATAGTCATCAAGTGTCGCTAGAACGCCGCTGGGCCCGTCCCCTGCGCTATCGGAAAGCGTCTCTTCCATGTCCTCGTCGAGCGCGTTTGATTCGTTCTCAGATAGGCGATAGTTCGTCATCTCAATTGCGTCTTCGAGGTATTTGATCTCCACGGGAAATGTTCTTCCGGGTATATTAAGCACTGGAACGCCACCCAAGTAAGACGAGAATCGCTGAGCCTCCAAGGTGGCCGACATCAAGATGAGTTTCAAGTCTGGTCGTGTGACCATGAGTCTCCGGAGAACAATAAGAAGGAAATCACTGTCAATGGAGCGCTCGTGAACTTCATCCAGAACGACATGGGTGATATCCTTGAAATCCTCCGGACGTTCCAACATGCGCACGACAACACCAGTGGTTCTGGACAAGGTTAGGTAGAGGTTCGAGGTTCGAGAGAACAAGGGGGAAACACGTACGCAAAAACCAATCTTGTAGAATGGCTGATCTTGCTTTCCAATCTGACAGCATATCCAATGAGAGAGCGAGCTGTTCCTACGTCGTTCTTGCTCTCGCCTAGCTCTTCGCTGACTCTTCGGGCCAAAGAAATCGCAGAGATCCGACGAGGTTCCGTCACGTAGATCTTGCAATCACGATTATTCAAAAGTTCATGTTCCAATATAAAGGACGGGATCTGTGTACTTTTTCCACTTCCGGTTTCACTGCAGATGATGATGGCACGGTGCGTGTCGAGAGTAGTGAGTATCTCCTCCTTAAACTTCCAAATAGGTAAATTCATCCTTCCGTGGACCATATGCTGGAAGGACGGAGTAGATGCTTTTTCCATCCAGATTTTCTCAAGATAGTCAGCAGGTCCAAGCTTGCCTCCGCGCCGACTCTTTGTGGGCGTATCTTGCTTGCCAGTTGCTCCATTTCGTTTCCTGAAGTTATCGGAAAGCACAACGTCATCCTCAAAGGTACCAGAGTTTTCCTGGATTAGCTTCTTGAGATCTTTAACCGTTTTCTTGTCAATCTCGTCTTCTTGCCTCTTTCTTAAATTAGCCAGTTCGGTCCAAAAGTCTCTCCAAACCGCCGGCAATCGCAGGTAGGATTTGCCTTCTTTGGAATTCTGTGGAAACAGGAGGAACAGCAGAAGCGTTGAAACGTAGGCCTCGGCTTGCTGAGCCGTAGGCGTTGCAATCGAGTCCATGGATGCAAACGTGACATAGGGCGATGTCTTGATAGTTACCATGTCCAGAGACAGCTCGAAGGTAACTTCCTGAGGTTTTGACCATCGGACTTCCATCGCTTGGCGATTTGCATGTGTTGAAGAGGAAAAGTCCTTGTAGACAATAGTGCAACCGGTATCCCTAATGTAATCACAGCAGTCAGTTGAAATTGCTACTTATCAGCGGAAGAAGCACTCATACCTTGACTTGCATGTCTCTTCGAGAACCCGTCGAGAGCTAAGACCGGTCCATTTCCCAAAATCTCTGGAGGTTATTGAGGTGTTTTCCGTGGGGAGATCCAACATCGGCCCATCTGAAACCGCCACTTCAGCTTGGAACATGTCTCCTAGCAGATCTATAACCTCGTCGTTTGGATTATCCAAGGGTGTCATGCCATCCTCCGGCTTCGCTGCCGCTTCTTCCACTTCTGCCTGCGGTTTTTCTTTGGGGGCAGGCGAACTTTCAACCTGTCGTGCAGTTTGCCGGAAGAACGCTGCGTCTTTCCCTAGCTCTTCCAGTTTTTCTTTCCAATGATATTCAGCCTCGCGGCGGTCGAATAGCACGTCACTTTCGATCTTAGCGATCTTTCTCTGGAGTCTAAGAACCTCGGGATCTTCTGAAGGGCCATGATTTACCCCTTGGTTGCCTTTCTTCCCTTTCTTGGGTCGATCAAAAACTTCAGGGCACAGGCCATAGAGCCGAGTTTGCAGGTCAAGAAAGTCCGGCACCAAGTTGTCTGGGTCAAGAGAACTGTCGGAGTCATAGGGGCTGGGGCTAAAGACACTGGAAGCCTTGGACTCGGCTTGCAACTTTTTGGCTTGCTTGCCCTGGGCAGAATTGGGCGTTGAAGATCGTGAAGGCTCACGATCTACTGAGAGTTAGCTTGCAATGTACTATGGATGTCAAATGCTATGTTTTACCAGAGATCCAAGAGTTACGGCCTTCTGTCTCCTTGGGCTGTTGAGCATTCGTCCGAGTATAAGACGGGAGCTCGGCTGCACTGCAGTGCATGGCAAGCCAGTCTAGGCACTCATCCAGGTTCCAGACGGTGTCTCGGTTGCCACCCACAGAATTACCAGGGAAATAAAGCAGAACGTGTTTCAAGGCATCCTCGGCCTTTGATTCTGAGAAACCAAGTTTCAGGAGGGTCTCTTTAAGGGTCCATAACTTGACGCAGAGATCCTCCTGCGAAGTTGAACGTTTCGCGCCGTTGGACTCTCGGGTTCCTGACCATGGATTGAGCTCATGCTCCTCGATCTCTGTTAGCTTGAGAACCGTCTCCACAATATCAGATGGAAACCAGTCCGAGATGTTCAATGGGACTGCCTGCTGTCGCATAACACGACGCTCCGTCTCTAGTTTGGTCGCTTGTCGCACTGCGTCGCTCTTGCATCTGGAGGCGTATTTGTCCACTAGTATTTGGAGCTCTGCCTCTTCCAAGTGTTTCTCAAGATCCTCAGGAGTGTAATTCTGGAGAGATGACGATTCCTGTGCTGCTACAGACGGCTTGTTCGCTTCACTTTGTGTCAGTTTTTCGTCGTCCGAAACGACTTTCGACTCCACGCTCGAGGGAGTTGCTGTCGCGTCAGTGGTAGTGGTACTCTTCGGTTTGGAAGGAACCGAGACTGTAGCGAACCCTCTGGCTGGGTTGGCAGCCGGCTTCTTCTTCTTCTTGTTGGGCGGCATTCTTGTTAATTGTGATGAATGATAATTTAAAACAAACGCAAACACAGAATAATCAACTCAGCGATCATGAGAAAAGGTGGAGGAAAGAGAAAGGGAGTTTAGTTTTCCCAGGGTCGATGATGTCCGACGGAAGTGATTAGACTAGGAAGCTCTCCCCACACACAACCACAACCAGTCGGAAAACTTTTTGGATGACAACATCAGTTCCTTCCAAGGATTCTCCAAAAACTAAACTAACCAAACTCCCCCTTCCGTTTTTTTCCCCGCGACATGTTCCCAGCCCACCGAACATGGACGACGCTCTCTGGGAACAGGTGAAATCTGGAGACCTGGAGTCTCTGAGTGTCGTTCTCTTGTCGAGTTCGACTGCTCGCAGAATTCGTGCTCTCCAGGACCTCCGCGATAAGAATGGTATTTAATCTTGGAACTGATGATCAGCCCGTTGGATCGCTGACCCCCTCCTTCTTTTCTCCCACGCTCCAGGGTCCGAATTTCCCCAACAATCCCGTCAAGGTCTTCTAGACCTTCTCTTTCGAACATATCCTCTCTATGTCGATCGTCCCTCCCGTCACGCAGTCCAACAATGCCTCCGCTCGCTTCTCCACGCTCCGGTCCCGATCGAGGATCTGAAATACCTCACCCAGAAGTTGAAGGCGGAAACCTCCAGGCCTGGACTGGCACCCGCATCTGCATTTGTTCTGCTCGAGTGGTGTTCCGTCTTACTGCAGCTTTCGTCGGATGATTCTGCTACGCCCGTGCCAATTGTGCTGGATATAATCGCAGTGGATGCAAAAGCGCTGGAGATCTGCCTGGGTGCTTCCCCCAAGCCATCCGTCGCACAGTCTGCCCTTCGCGTCACCAGACGTGCTCTTCGCGCCGTGTTCTCTTCCGAAAGTTTTGGCGAGGACGCCATTCGTCAATCGGTCAGCCGACTGACCAGCGACTCCACGTCGGCACAGAAGAACGCTCCATTCCTTGGTGTTATCTCCGGAGTGACTGCCCGTCTTCAGGCTAGGAAGCACATTTTGGAAGAATCGAAAAAGCCCATCTTGGCATTCTATGTCAAGGAACTTGTTGGTTCTCGCACGGCGGTGCCGCTTCACATCGCCAATGGCCTATTCGATTTCTTCGCTTCCTTCGTCACATACGATGATATACTGTCGGACGTGGTCCCGCCTTTGGAGAAAGCCATTCTGAGAGCTCCAGAGGTCGTTCTGGGCGGACTAATCCCTGCATTGTGCTCTGCGTTGTCCAAGGAGATTGACCTTTCGGAAGTCTTGCATTCTCGTCTTTTGAAACACCTCGTCTCGAGCATGAAGTCCAACAATGCGGTGATCAGACAGGGTGCCGCTCAGTCGTTCGAGGCGCTGCTTTGGAAGAGCCAGACCGAAAGCTGGCTCTTGAAGACCGCAGCCGAAATCGTTGGCCCTCTGAAGACCCAAAAGATCACCAGCCCGGAGCAACGTGCTATCTTTGCCCAAGTGCTCTCCGCTACCCCAGCTTTCGTTGACCTGTCGACAGAAGTCGTACAAGGCTTTGTTCCCCTGTTCGCGAAGGAATCCAATGAACTCGCTTTGGAACAAGAGATCAAGGCGTTCTGCAAGCACCTCGGCTTCCTCATCCAATCCAAAGTCAAAGTCGGCGACGAAGTTGCCAATGCCATTGTCAAGGGATCTTCCGATAAAAAGGTGCCATTCCGCAAGCTTTGGCAACTCAATGTGGGAGAGATGCTCTGGAATACCGATTCGGAGACCCTGGTGGCCCCCGAGGTTGAGCCATTGGTCAGCAAGTTCATCAGCAAGATGAAAGATCTGTTTAACGAGGTCGCCTCTAATCCTCTTCCTTCAGCCCAGGGCGGCTCTTTGTCGACAGCATACGTTTACGTGGCACTATTGGAGCGAAACACGAGAGCTAGGGCCTCGGATATATCTGGCTGGGAGGACATTGTTGCGCAGTCGATGGTGCTGAACCCTAAGCCTTCGTTCCTTTTGAACCCGAAGGCATACTCGAAGTTGACTTCTCAAGCAGAAGTCCAGTGGGTCGTTAGAGCATTGTCCGCAGTTGCATCTGGTGCCAAGTTTGAAAAGGCCGAGGATGCCGCGAAAGATGCCTGGGCTCAATCCTTTACTTACACCATCACCGCATCTGGACTTCCTACAAATTTCCGGGAGACAGCTGCACGTGCTCTGTCGGGTGTCTGGCTTCGAGCCCCAGCAGCAGTGGGCCGCATTGTTACAGGTGCTCTATGGTCCTGGCTACTGGCTTTTACGACTGTCGAGAAGGAATCCGCTCCGGTGTCTGCGGGTCCGGGAAGCGAGAAGCATCTTCACCTAGCCGTCAAGGCTATTTGTCCGTTGGCATCCGAGCTTCAGGGATCGGATATCGCTGTTCCTCCGCTGAAATCCCAGCTCGTCGAACTTCTGATTCTCGCCCGGCCAGAAATGATTCCAAACCTTTCATGGATTGCGCTGTGCTTGAGGACGGGCACAGACCCGGGTAGTCTTATCCGTGAGCTTTCGCATGAAGCCATGAAACAATTGACCCATGTGCTCGAGGTTTGTTGTTCAAATGCAAAACTGGCTCTGTTGGCAAATTACTGACTTTACTTAGGATTCCGTTCAGTCAAGGGTTCCCGACGTCGACATCGCTATCCGGAGCGCAGCAGCAGACTTGGCATTTGTGGCCCCTGAAGTCATGGTACCACGTCTTGTCGATCAGATTAAAGACGATCTCGATGTCACTCGGATCTCCAAATTCACCCCAACTGATGCCGCCATCGCCCGCACTCCAGAAGGCATCATGTTTGTTGACGTTCTTAGCACAAAGTCCAAGCAGCCATCCTTGGACAAGAGCGGCAAGGATTACGATACCCTAAAGTGGGAGGAAGAGCTGCGGGCGCAGCTTGCTGAGAAGAAGGGCCAAAAGCCCAAGAAGCTCAGTGCGGAGGAACAGGCCAAGGTCAATGCCCAACTAGCCAAGGAGGCAAAGATCCGTGATGATGTTCACCGCGAAATCAAAAGGATCGAAAGAGGCACTGGCATCGTTCGTGGTCTGGCAACAGGTCCTGCTACTGAGGCAGAGGGCTGGATCAATCCGGCACTCGGCTCTCTTCTGGCTCTCGCCCGAGCCGGTGCCGGCCTGTTCGTTGGGGACGCAGTCTCCAAGGCGTACGTTACCTGTGCTGAAAAGCTGACATCCCGCCTGGGGCCGATCCGGCCATTTGTTGGTGTTGCAGCCTTGCGAGCTATTGGACAGACCAATCTTCCTCCTGAGATGGAAGCTGAACCTCTTGGAGAGCTCGTAACCAGGATTCTCTACCGCTTGCGCTTTGCGTCCGAGCAACGTCCGCTAGATATCGCTTCGCTGGCCTACGTGCTTCCTTTGATTTTCGTTGTTCTCGTTCAGAACGGAATCGACGAAGTCAAGGGCGAGGAAGGAGAGCAGGTGCTGCTTGCGCTCGAGTTCTTGTCCTTTCATTCGGGATCATTCTCCGATGATCGCCTTCCCCGTATCGAAGTTCTCCGTCAACTCCTATCTTCAATGCAGAAATACAACCAGCACTACAAGTTGATCAAGGATACGCTCTCCGATTTCTGCCGATGCATTTCGCCCAACATTAGCGCTGAAGAGCTTGAGACACTTTTGCAAGGCGCCACCGTCCCTGAGATCTCCGTTAGAACTTCAGTGCTGCAAGTAATTGCCGCTGAAATCGACCTCACCGATCTCGATTTCTCTGAGCAGATTTGGCTGGCATGCCACGATCATGTGGAGGAGAACGCTGAGATTGCAGAGACAATCTGGGAAGAGAACGCCCTGGAGGTTGACGAGACTTCCTTCGAGAAAATCATGAAGTATCTTGACTCAAAAGACTCTCAACTACGCGGCGCTGCAGCGCGTGCACTGGCACATGCCATTGAGTCCCACCCGTCCAAGTTTGGGGAGGTCTTACAAGAACTGCAATCCAAGTATGAGAGTGAAACTAAGCCCAAGGCGCCTGAAAAGGACAAGTACGGAATGCCGAAACAGGTTGATACAACCGACCACTGGGAGTCTCGAAGTGGTATTGCGCTGGCCTTCAAATCTATGACAAGTGGATTCGAAGGCGACCAGATCGTCTCTTTCCTGAGGTTCTTGATTGAAAGGGGCCCGCTCGTCGACAGGAATGCCTCTGTGAGATCGCAGATGGCCGACAGTGGAATCTCGGTCATTGCTGTGCGTGGCCAGCAGAAGGTTGAGGAACTGATGAAGGTTCTGGAAACAACATTGGAGACCTCAGACAAGGCTACACAAAGCTCTGACTTGCTCAATGAAGCGGTGGTTGTATTGTACGGTTCGCTCGCGCGCCATCTCAAGGCAGACGACCCACGTCTGCAGACCGTCATCAAGAAACTGCTTGCCACGCTTCCCACACCTTCGGAGACCGTGCAATCGGCGGTCTCTGGTTGTCTCCCTCCGCTCATCAGACTTTCTGGCTCCCAGACCGCAGACTACGTGCAGGAAATGTTGGACCAGCTCCTACAGGCGAAGAAGTATGCTACCCAACGTGGTGCAGCTTATGGGCTTGCAGGAATTGTCCGCGGAAAAGGAATTGCGGCCTTGCGAGAGTACCGCATCATGAGTCTGCTTAAGGCGGCTACGGAGAACAGGAAGGAAGCACACCAAAGACAGGGTGCTCTCTTGGCCTACGAGCTTTTCTCTACAATCCTCGGCCGGAGCTTTGAGCCTTATGTCATTCAAATCGTTCCCCAGCTCCTTTCCGCCTTTGGAGACCCTAGCATCGACGTTCGTGACGCCTGTCTTGATGCAGCCAAGGCTTGCTTCGCCAACCTCAGCTCTTATGGTGTGAAGAAGATTCTTCCTACTCTTCTCGAGGGTCTCGATGACTCGCAATGGCGCAGTCAGAAGGGTGCTTGTGATCTTCTCGGAGCTATGGCTTATCTCGACCCACAGCAATTGGCCGCAAGCTTGCCCGATATCATTCCTCCTCTCACGGTTGTTCTCAATGATACTCACAAGGAAGTCCGAAATGCTGCAAACCGCAGTTTGCAGCGTTTCGGCGAGGTCATTAGCAACCCTGAAGTCAAGAGCTTGGTGGGTGTCCTTCTGAAGGCACTAAGTGACCCGACGAAGTACACAGACGAAGCCCTCGATGCCCTCATCAAGGTCTCCTTCGTGCACTATCTCGATGCTCCCTCGCTGGCACTTGTTGTTCGTATTCTTGAGCGTGGTCTGGGTGATAGATCAGCAACCAAACGGAAGTCTGCCCAGATCATCGGTAGCTTGGCCCATTTGACTGAACGTAGAGATCTCATTTCCCACCTTCCTATTATCGTTGCGGGATTGCAGCTCGCAATTGTTGATCCCGTGCCAACCACCCGTGCTACGGCCTCCAAGGCTCTTGGTTCTCTTGTTGAGAAGCTTGGAGAAGATGCACTTCCTGACCTCATTCCCAACCTTATGGCTACGCTCAAGTCTGACACTGGTGCGGGTGACAGATTGGGTTCGGCTCAAGCTCTTGCGGAGGTTCTTGCGGGCTTGGGAACTACAAGACTCGAAGAGACCCTCCCAACTATCTTACAGAACGTTTCGAGCTCCAAGCCTTCTGTTCGCGAAGGTTTCATGACTCTCTTCATCTTCTTGCCTGCCTGCTTTGGAAACAGTTTTGCCAACTATCTCGGCAAAGTCATTCCACCTATCCTCGCTGGTTTGGCCGATGATATCGATTCCATCCGCGAAACCTCGCTCAAGGCAGGTCGCTTGTTGGTCAAGAATTTCTCACACAAGGCCATCGATCTCCTTCTTCCGGAGCTTGAGCGCGGTCTTGCCGATGACAGCTACCGCATTCGGTTGAGCTCCGTCGAGTTGGTCGGTGATCTTCTGTTCAGCATTACCGGAATTACGGCCAAGGCTGATACCGAGGAAGAAGTGGAGGAAGTCAGCCAGGCCGGACAGTCTCTGCTTGAGATTCTCGGACAAGAGAAGAGAGACAAGGTTCTTTCTGCTCTCTTCATTTGCCGCTGCGATACCTCTGGTATGGTCAAGAGCGCCGCAATGGCCGTTTGGAAATCGCTGGTTGCCTCTCCCAGGACGCTCAAGGACATGGTTCCCACCTTGTCTCAACTCCTCATTCGCCGCCTTGGATCCGCGAACATGGAACACAAGGTCATTGCTAGTAACGCACTGGGAGATCTTATCAAGAAGGCCGGTGAAAGTGTTCTCGCAACTTTGTTGCCGAATCTCGAAGATGGCCTTCGCACGTCTCCTGATGTAGACGTCCGACAGGGTATTTGCATTGCTCTCCGTGAGCTTATCGCCTCCGCCTCCCCTGAAGCTCTTGAGGACTACGAGAGGGTTCTCATTTCCACTGTTCGGGTGGCTCTGGTGGATAACAATGAGGACGTGCGTGAAGCTGCGGCTGAGGCATTTGACGCGCTCCAGCAGATTCTGGGCAAGAAGGCCGTCGACCAGGTTCTGCCACACCTCCTGCTCCTCCTGAGAAATGATGAGGATGCCGAGCAAGCCTTGTCGGCACTTCTGACCCTGCTTACCGAACAAACCCGTGCCAACATCATCCTTCCTAACCTCATCCCGACGCTGCTCACCTCGCCTATCTCCGCATTCAATGCCAGAGCTCTTGCCTCCTTGGCAGAGGTAGCCAGCTCCGCGATGACGCGCCGACTGCCGACAATCCTCAACTCTCTGATGGACAACATTATCGCAACTACGGACGATGAGCTTCGTGCTGAATTGGCTAGTGCGTTCGACACTGTCTTGGTGTCTGTCGATGAGTTCGATGGCCTGAACGCTGTCATGAACGTCATGATGACTCTCATGAAGCACGACGATCACCGCAGACGTGCCAACGCGGCAACCCATCTCGCCAAGTTCTTCAAGGAGGCCGATATCGATTTCTCCAGATACCACCAAGATCTCATCCGTGTCCTGCTCATCTCGTTTGATGACCGGGACAAGGACGTTGTCAAGGCCGCTTGGACTGCATTGAGCGGACTTACGTCCCAAATGCGCAAGGAGGAGATGGAGGTATTGGCCATCCCCACACGCCAGATTTTGCGGCAAGTCGGAGTGCCCGGTGCAGCTCTCCCCGGTTTCAGCTTGCCAAAGGGTATCACCGCTATCTTGCCCATTTTCTTGCAAGGTCTTCTCAATGGCAACGTGGAGCAGAGAACTCAATCTGCTCTCGCTATTGCCGATCTCATCGACCGTACCGGTGCAGACTCTTTGAAGGCTTTCGTGACCCAGATCACCGGTCCATTGATCAGAGTTGTGTCCGAGCGCTCTGTGGACATCAAGTGTAAGCTTTACGTCCGTTTAACAAAATGGTTGATCATATTAACGCATTTGTCTAGGTGCTATTTTCTTCACTCTGAATAAGCTATTGGAAAAGATCCCGCTCGCTGTCAAGCCTTTCTTGCCACAGCTTCAGCGCACATTCGCACGTGGTCTGGCCGATTCATCCAGTGAAACTCTGCGTAACAGAGCTGCTAAGGGTCTTGGTATCTTGATTACCCTGACTCCTAGGGTCGACCCTCTTATTGCAGGTAGGCTGCTGTCGATAATCAGGTTCTTCTACACCGGATACTAACATGGCATGCAGAACTTATTGCCGGATCGAAGACCGACGATATTGGTGTGAAGAACGCCATGATGAAGGCTCTTCAAGAGGTTGTTGGCAAGGCTGGCGCCAACATGGGTGAAGCGTCCAGAAATGCCATTCTCGCGCTCATCGACGACGACGCTAGCGACCAGACCGGTAAGTCTTTCCTCGATCTTAAAGTGTTTTGCAATGTACTGATGTGAGAAAGATGCGATGGCTATCACCAATGCCAAATTGCTTGGTGCCCTTGTCAAGGTTCTCCCTGCAGCGACCGCCGTTCCTCTTATCAGGTATGTCCATTTGTCAGAAGCTCCAGTTCTGGTGCACACTTGCTGACAAGCTCAACAACAGGAACCGCGTTCTCACGACGCATTTCACTCATGCATCGATCCTCGGCCTCAATGCTTTGCTTGTTGAGGCACCATCATCATTGAGTGAACATTTCGCGGCGGAGACTCCGTCCATCATCTGTCAAGGCATTGCACACAAAGATGTAAGATACGCCCGCTATTTACGAACCATTTGAGATGCTAACATAAGACACAGCCCTTCATCTCCGATAACAGCGTTCTCGCTGCTGGAAAATACCTTCTCGCGGACGAGGGTAGCCACAACTTTGAGACAAACAAGGCGATCTTCGAGGCACTGGCTCCTATGATTCAACCTGGCAGCCCAGTCGATACTCGTCGGTTGACTCTGGTGGTGATCCGAACAGTCAGCCGCCTTCATCCCGAGCTCACTCGCCCACATCTGCCTCTGCTTGCACCGCCAATCTTCGCCAGTGTCAGAGATGTCGTCATCCCCGTCAAGCTGGCAGCAGAGGCTGCTTTTTTGGCTTTGTTCTCCGTGGTGGATGAGGAAGGAGCCGTCTTCGAAAAGTACATGGCTGGGCCAGGCGCGGAGCTGCCACCTGGACCTAAGCGGAGTATGTCCGACTACTTCAAGCGGGTTGCGATCCGCCTTGCTGGCCAGGCCAGAGAGAGACGGGAGGCCGAAGGTGGTCAGGGTGGATTGGGCTTGTCCAATGACGAAGTGGAGGATGAGAAGGAAGTGTGGAGTATTGGGAAGGTCGATCTTGGGGACGACGCTTTTGCCGATGAGTGATGGTCATGCCAGATGAGTTAGATCTATACCCTCTTCTGTTCATAGAAGTAGTTTGGGAAAAGTAAAAATTGGTTTCTGTTATATATGGAGACGAAAGTTATCATGTCACATGTTATGAATTTCATAGTCATTGAACGTTTACTAGGAACTCCTCTTCGTGTTCTCTACGCCCAGTTCTCCATGATGTACTCTTGTACCAATGATATGCCAAGGATCAACTGCGATATGGTATCACGTGATGTCATCGCGAGACAATCAAATGCCCCTGTTTGTCAGCAGAAGACAGTACTGAGTACACCGTCAAATGATGTCGGCGATCCCAATAAATTCAATAGTACGTAGGAGGTAATTAGTGATAAGAACGTATTTACTCGGGGAGCATGGACTTGAATCTGCTGGAGCCTGGTGGTCAAAGTGAGACATGCTTGATGATGCGGCATGACGGTCCAATGACGGGCGGTCAGTCCGTGTCGAGACTAGGGCTAGGGCTCGTCATCTCCACAGGCACAATTTCCTCGCTTAGGACACACGCTTAGCTAATCACCGCCCGTACCTCAAACTCCTCACTTGTTGAATTCTAACCGTCGACGAGTGCAACGAACATCATCCGCCAACGACCGTCGATACGCCGACATCAAGATGTGAGTTTCCATCTCCATATCTCGTTCTTGTTCCCTGATGGGAAAATACTGTCTTTTGGACCTTTTTTTCCCGCCCGTTTCCCTGTCCAAACGACCTTCGCCCACTCGAACATTCACTCGTCATTTCTCTACCAGGTTGGACGTGATGCTGACCGTGTGTTTTTCCTTCCCAACAGGGTCAACCTTCGCACCCAGAAGCGCCTCGCCGCCTCCGTGGTCGGCTGCGGTAAGCGCAAGATCTGGCTCGACCCCAACGAGCAGAGCGAGATCTCCAACGCCAACTCCCGCCAGACCATCCGCAAGCTCGTTCGCGATGGTCTCATCATCCGCAAGCCCGTGACAATGCACTCTCGTGCCCGTGCCCGTGAGCTCACCGAGGCCCGCAGAATCGGCAGACACCGTGGCCTGGGTAAGCGCAAGGGTACCAAGGACGCCCGTATGCCCAGGTATGCGCGAATCCCCTCTCAATCGACACGACGCTTCGGTCGTCATCGTGTGGTCATGGATCGTTGAATCGGTTTTTTTTGGGATAATTTTTCGCTGATGGGTTCGGTTCTCTCTTTTCAGCCAGGTTCTCTGGATGCGCCGCATGCGTGTTCTCCGTCGCCTGCTCGTCCGCTACCGTGCCGCCGGCAAGATCGACAAGCACCTCTACCACGAGCTCTACCACTTGAGCAAGGGTAACACCTTCAAGCACAAGCGCGCTCTCATTGAGCACGTAAGTCACCCAACGCCCTTTCTTCGAGTCCTTATGGATATGAGTGGTCATGAGAACATACCTTCTATGGGGGGGGATTGATTCGGGCTTCAGTGACCCCACTATCCGTCGACTGCAAAGAATGTCATGAGCTGATCCATTTCTCTTCTACAATACAGATCCAGAAGGCCAAGGCCGAGAGACTGCGTGAGCGTACCATCAAGGAGGAGATGGACGCCAAGCGTGCCAAGAACAAGGCTCTCCGTGAGAGACGACAGGAGCGTGTCGAGGCCAAGCGCAACGCTCTGGTCGGTGAGGCGCAGGAGTAAATTTCCCCTTTTTTGATGAAACGTGATATCTCTTTTTGGCGGTGCGGAGGTTGAACTGGGCGGGGACAAAAAGCAAATCAATCAGCCAAGGGAACCCAGGTCGACTGTGCTTTTTTATCCATCATTTTTCTCTCCTCGAATGGCTTGATAGATTCTCGTCCGGGACGGTTAAATCGGGAGAGGAAAAAATCAGAGAAAAAGAAATCAACCCAAAAATCAATCTTTTCTGGAAACAGAAAAATGATTTCCGATTTGTTTCTTTTATAATGAGAAAGGAGAACATTTCAGATCTTTTTTTTTTCAAAACATGGCAATGGCGCTTTGTGTGTGTGTCTGATATGAATAACTTGAATGCCTTATTTCGCACTCTCGCCCTGCTCTGCTCTGCTGTTTCAACCGTTTCCCCGAGCCTTCTGAGAACAATGATAGCCTATCCTGGAGTTGTCTTCGTGCCAGGTCTTTCGCATCTTCCTCCGTTTCCCGGTCTAGATCTGCATCGTCTACCAGAGTCGAAATATCTAATGCCATGACGTTTTACTGAATTGTCCATAAGTCAGTCAAGTCAGTCGTATGAGCAATCATGTCTACACCTATGATACGACATTCGAGCTATGCTTATGTCCTTCAGTAGGTACATTCCCCCAGCTAGTCGATGACCCGACGTGAAGGCAACGTCATTTCCATCATCCCCGGGAGATGGGAGACTACATATGACTTACTGGTTGGTATGTAGAAAAGATTACTTGGAGATACTTGTTTTTTCGGAGTATTTATTCGCTACCCCTATCGAAAGTACCGCTCTAAACCTTGTGAATCGGATCGTAATAAGTCATCCTTGCTGTTTATCTGTCAAGTCAGTCAATCAAGGGGACAAGGGTCTCTTGTCGGTGTCGATGTCGATTTCATTACACCCCCCGGTGCTTTTCGTAGAACGATTTTCTCTGCTGTGTATCGCATAAAAGGAATAGATATAAGCACTAGGAAGTTGATGTCTATTTCTGTTTTCTAATTGCAGTCGTTTTTGTAACTTAGAACTAGGTCTTTGTATCATATTGTGTGGTTCGTCCGCCGTAAAAAAATATATATATAAAATGAAGCCCACAGCATCAATCAGTCATAATATGCAGAATATATCGAAGAAAATAGTTGCAGCCCAGATGCTATTCGCTATCGCCACCGCCATTGCTAATGCTGACGATGCTCAGACTAAATGTACATTATACAAGAAATTGCAGTGCGATGCAATGTCTGCTATTAATACAACGAGGAAAAAAAAAACAAAACTCCGCTTAACTCCGCCCACTTTCGTTCCATTCCCTTTCCACCGTTTTTTCGTGCAAGCAAACATCGAAAATATGCATCCCCAACAGGTTTCGCAGGCCGTGTCCACGTATCTCATTCCAGTTATCCGGACTGGGAGTTTAAAAATAAGATAAAAATAAGAGTAATGAAAGAAAAAAAGACGTAAGCAAGGGGGATATCTCAAACAAGAAGGTGCAGTAAAGAAGACGCTGAACAACTCGGTCGGATTCTGTGCACGCCGAGTACTTATCTGTATCATCCGTGGATGCTTATGTTCTGTATCTCTGTCTTTTCGTATCCTTTTTTTTTTGCCAGTTTTTGTGACCACTTCCGTCGAGGGGGTTTGTGCGAGAATCAGCGATCTTGTTTTGTCAACGAGGCACTCTTTCAAGTGATCACTCTTTCAGATTTGTCTCTGGTCGAGGATATGTTTCGAGTGTCGTCAAGTTGCTCTTGTTGCATCTCACGTTGTCACAGAACGCCTGGTGGCTGGCGGAGCCTCCAAGTCGAACGGGTCGCTGCGTACACTCGCTCTCGCCATTGTGCGAACCGATTGTCCTCTGTCCAGCAACGAATCGCCAGGATAGCTATCGCTGCGAACGCTGCTCACCATACTGTTCCGACCGGGTAGAATGATGGTGCTGCCAAGGCTCGGATTCCTGTCGAGGGCGACGCTCTGTCGTGGACCGTTGTGGAATACTGTCATCTCTTGCTGAGCTGCGATCTGGTTGGAAGAATCGCTAATAAGCGGCCATCTTGGTAGCGAATAGCGAGAAGAACTCGGTCTCATTGATGGAGATGAGGTGCTGAGCCCTGCATCCGTAAACGGATCTTCATTCGGAGTGGAAATGGCATGTGCGCCCTGATATGTCTCGTACGAATCTGAGAATGGATCCTCGGACGACTCGGACTGACGGGGATCGTTACTGTCATTTGAGCTTGTGGGACGACCAACTGGGAACACCGGACCTGAGGGAGTGCGCAAGTGGCTGGAATGAGGAGTATCAGTCCAAGAGTTGGACGAAGGTGTTACCGATGATCGGTATCGACGATGAGGACTTCCCGGATTGGGCAATGGGGGCCCAGAGAAGAGAGCACTGTCCGGAGAGTTGCGGTTCTGTGGCGATGACTTTTCGTTTGCCAGACTGAAGGGGCTGCGGAGGGTTCGGCGTTTACGACGGAGAAGATACCAGACAAGAAGTGCGAGTATGAGAAAGGCAAAAACCCCCAGTGTACTTCCTACAATAGTCCGAAGTGAGTCATGACCTCCACTGTTGCCGGATGAGTGAGATGGATCATGCGAGTCTGCTGATGAAAGTCCTCCGGACGATTCTCCCGTTGTCGATGGTGGGGTGGCAGAAGTAACAGTAGTCGTCTCTGCGATCAACTGGCTTGTTGAAGTCTGTGGACTCGACGACACTGTCGATGATGTGTTTTGCAACGACTGGATTTGGAAGCTGGTAGAAGACACTGAACTGGCCGTACTAGTCGTGTTCGTCTCTGTGCTCGAAGACGACAAAAGCGCCGCTGCTCCAGCAACTGCGGTAGTAGTAGTACTTGAAAGAGCGTTGAACAGGGGTGGCAGTGACTGATTTTCAACTGTGATCGCCAACGAGGCCTTGACAGAAGGAGTGAGAAGAGTAGTGGGGTCAGTGGATGTTGAAGATGCAGTAGTGATGGAGGTCGTAGAGGAGGACGACTCGACTGATGAAGCTGAATCCAAGCTTGACGTCGAAGTCTGCGCCGCGGTCGCCATCGACGAGATTGACGAAGCGAAAGTAGCAATTGCAGCGCTGGTCATCGACATGTGCGGTATCTTGGTGCAGCGTAAGCCTTCGAAAGTGACGATGGAGGCATTCGACATCTCGCCAAGCCCAAGGGCTGAGCCGATGCTGAAATCCGTCTACTAGAGCAAGAAACCCAAATTGAGATGAAGTGCGTAGTGCATGGAGGGCTAGGGTAGGGGATGAAGGAAAGGATGAGAGAGGTTGACACGAGAGAGGGCGCGTATAGTCAGTCGCGGTGGCTGCGGGTGGCCCCCAAAGAAACAACGCCAACGGGCCAACAACGACGGCTGAGGATTGTCTTACGGGGAAAAATCAACCAAAGAAGAAGAGGACGATGAGAAAAAGAGGCCAAAGTACAAGGGTCAAGTCTTGAAGTCAGTGTGGCACAAGGTACCGATGGCGTCAAGTCATCTCCGTTTCATCAGACGATGGTGAGGCAGGCCAGATATAGGGGGTCTACATAGTACATCTGAAGAAAAACCGATAGCAAGTTGATATTCCATGTTCATTGCACGCGGAACGCAGGGACTTTGTGACTCTTTTAAAACTGGGCGCTTCTTGCACCATCCACAGAGCTGCTCGCCTCCAAGAGGGAAACTCAATCATGGCGAGCGCTTGTGATGCACGAAAATGACATGACATCAAAGTGTCTATTAGTAGCTAAGTTTGAATCTGAGGAATCCAACGAACGCTGTCTTCCAAGGGAAAGGAGGGTCGACATCTCGGGGGTGAAACGACTCGATACAGGGAACTCCCGGTTCCTGCAGTGTGATGGAAGAGAGCAAAGAAGGATGAATGGATGGATTCGATGGAAGAATTGCAACTTGCAAGTTGGGCGTTTCAGACTGACCTCACATGGCGATGGTGACGGTGTGACACCTGCCCGATTGGTCAGAGTTTACATCATGTGATCTCGGAAGGCTCCCAATTTTGGGACTTTTGTTTGCATTGCTTGCTTTGTTTGCACCCACAACAGTAGATAGTGATACTAGATAGGTAGTTTGTTGAGGAATCCGTCTTCTTATTCCAGTGTTCAAATACTCCCGTCGCTCCATCTTTGATCATCTGCTCTGTATGGATATGGGATATGCCTGGTCCTTCGATCAATGCCAACCATAACCTCGATTTCATCCGAAGTTCCTGATTCCAAGGGATCCACATGCGGCCTCATGGCATGGCAACTCCACTCCACTCCCCATCTCTCTTAGTCTTAGGTGCAGCCGACGCACTGCATCTCATCGCCTTTGGCATCTCTCAACCGTCCGAACGAGCTCAACTATCCTCACTGGCCTCGGGGTTTTGTCTTCCCAGGGGCTTAAGAACCTAGTCCCACCTGTGTGCCGCACAAGACTTAGGAAGGTTGTTGTTGTTGTTGTTGTTGTTGGAATAGTCCTCTGGAGTCTGGAGGGTTCCCCGTCACAGTTGCAGCCCAGCTTGCGGCCCGGTGCAACGCTTCTTCCACCCCCGCTATCCTAATTGTCCCCGTCTCCCCCCCGTTTAGTACTATGACCACACTGGAATATTATGACACCTTTGGTCTTCCCTTTTCCCCCTCTCTCTTTCTAAATCAACCACGAGACACCGACATCGCTACCTACTGGGCCAGAAGCTGGAAAGCAGATGGTGTCTTCCGACCGTTGTCTCTCCCTCCATCTTCATTTGTTTATCTCCCCTAGTCTACTCTAGGACTCTGGAGCATGTGATCTTTGCAATACTCCTCTTTCTCTGTCACTCTCATTATTTCGTTGAGAGCATTGACCAGCTTCGATTCGGAGAATCTGCCCATCCGCCAATATGTTTGGATGGAGCACAAGTTTGGGTAAGATTTCCTTCAGTTATTTCTCTCTCTCGCACCCTCCACTTCGCTCTTCGGCAATATCCCCGTTTGCCAATATATCGGATATTGCATTCAATGACTCTGTACTACTCTTTTTCTTTTCTTTTCTTGTTCGCCTTGTCTTTGATTCATCCTCTTTATTGAGCAGTGACTCTTGCGATTGGAGAGAGCATGGATCTCCGTGCAATGGCTGCGGTCGCTGTTTCAATACTCGAGCTTGACATAGAAGAGGGAGAGCTTCCCCTCCTTCTCCCTTGTCGCATTGCCTCTCTTTTCTCTCCTGCTCAATGATACTAGCGTTCCTTACCTTCTTGCTTCATATAACGCCCATGATTGCCACTCTGTGCCAGGAAGCCGAATACCTCAATTGATTAAGCCTGCTTATAAACTAATTGCTAATGTCGTAGGCTTGCTTTCGGTGGGCACTGAGCCCGACAAGGAACGGCGACCTCCCCCTCCCCCTACACCTCTTGAATTTCCTGTCTACAACCTTTCAGATGTCGCCCAAAATGAATCGGATTCGACATTGCATGAGTTATACAGTCACTTGGTCTCCATCAAACGCCCCCAGGACATATCAGCAGAGAGATTCAGAGCACTGAACGTCAAGGTAGAACAAGATGTTCCTGCCTCCTGCATCGTTCCAGAGGAATGTATGAAATCTCTGCCTCCTCTGCCCTGGGAGGCATTGAACGAGTCCGCGGAACAATCGTCGAATGATGGCTCACCAGCGCTCTTGACCAATGGCTACCCGTACCCGCACAAGGACAAGTTCGAATTGGTTAAGAATGAGCTGCTGTTGGATAATGACGATGCATTTCGAGAGGCTGCTCGCCTGGGTCCCCGTCCCGGCCACCCGAGAGTTCGCTTGACCCAATCAAGGAAGTTTTGGACGGGGTTGGAACGGATGGCGCAGTATTGGGATACCAGTTTGGATAATTACTTCGAACGTCCTGCCGCACCTAACCAGGCACGACCTGACGAAGAGGACAAGATGCAAACGGATGGCGATGCAGCAACCCCCATGGACCTCGACAACGCAACGACGGATAAGGAGAGCCAGAAGCCAATGGTGACCATGTATACCGGCCGTCGCGTTGGCGCTGGAAACGAGATGCCCGAGGATATCCGCGAGGAGACCATTCGTGGATTCATTGAAATGACCTGCTGGCCCTTCGGATGTCAAGTGACTGTTCCCGCCATACCTCCCAGGCTTTGCGTCAAGAGTTTGCTCTTTCCCGTCCGGCAGTCCTTGCTGGCTGGCCGATCGCCGAAGGACCGGCAACTGGCGCGAAGTGGCATCCTGGAAGGCCCGATGCTGGTCGCTCAATGCCGCCCTGAAACGTCTTTCCGAAAAGCCGACGATACCCCAGGGTCTGGACTAGGCGATATTTGCGATATTTTCCGAGAGGTCGGTGCCATGCTTCTGGCCGCGCAGGAACGAGCGAGAGAGGGGATAACTGAAGTGAAACCTGGCGAGGGAAAGTGGTGGACTACCACGCCTCGATGGGGAGGTGCACCAAACGATGGTCTTGCAGAGGTGGTGAACAATTCCGACGAGAAGGCAGTGCCGGAGGATGAAAGCGTGCGCAAACGCTCCAAGTACGACCATCCGTTCTTGTCTTCGCGCCGAGGTAGTGTGCGGAAGTTGTCACCCAGTGAGAAGTGGGCGCAGTTGCAAGCTGGTCCAAGTCTGTGGGACAAGCGAATGAGGTACATGCAGATCGGAAAGGACAAGGAGAGCCCATTTGATGATGTACGACTTTGTCTCTTTCCTATAGATCGTCTGGCTAACGATTCCCGTCTAGATTTTCATGCTCTCCTCCATTAACCACCACCTCGCCATCCTCCATCTCCGAGTCCATCGCCGATACCTCGATGTTCTCACCACGGGCAGCAGCGAATTCCCTTCCGATAGCTCCGAGCAACCGTGGCATATTCTCAAACTGCGACGAACGAAATGGTTTGACTTGATGAATGCAAATGACCGAATCGAGGCGTTCCAGGGCGTCTGGCGTATTTTCCATTATCTTTCCCGCAATTAGCGCTTCGGAGAAAGGAGTTGCCAACGAATTTTACCAAAATTGCGTGTCTTTCCCTTGTATCGAAGAGACAATTGATATTTACCTCTTCTCTCGTGTTCTCATGTCTTTGGGTCTACGCCGGTTCATCCAATGTCAGCGGATAGACTAGTTTCCATTTTCCAGTCTTCAAATTGGTCAGCAACAGGTCCGTTCATGTAGATATTTGCTCATATACATTCAATCGATGGTTATGCCTTGGTCTATGACTCCGAAACCGTTCCTCCAAACAAGATGACGCTTTTTCTCGTTCACGCCTGTTCTCGAGCTACTAGGTAGCTCGCTTCCTAAACGAGTTTCTGCATTCAGC
Organism: Hamigera avellanea; assembly: GCA_027569715.1. Lineage (NCBI taxonomy): Eukaryota > Fungi > Ascomycota > Eurotiomycetes > Eurotiales > Aspergillaceae > Hamigera > Hamigera avellanea. Next base: position 28,296 of record JAPDKU010000148.1, read on the forward strand.
TGCCTCCGTCCGAGTATCACCATCGACCCTCCAGCCACCTCGTCGAAATCGATTCGGATATTGACATCGCCATGGAAACGCATCTCGCATTAACGTCGGCAGTGCGTATGCATGCAATTCTTCGGTCCTATTCGGCGCACGACGGATCTCTCCTGCCATCGATATATCGACCGTATTGCTTTTGGCGCAAAGCCACATTACATGCGTTGGTCGATCTGGATAGACAGGTACCATGTATGTATGTATCTCCTGCAATATCGTACAAGGACGGCAAACCTTATCATCAGGAGGCACGCCATCTGCTTGCATGTAATCATATGTATGTACTATGCATGCAGAGGAGGAGGAAGGACGATTCCTTAAGGTTTCGAGTTTCATGCCTGGATTTGGAATTCCGGTGCTGATTGATCTGTCTCTTGCTTCGCTGGATTTTTGCATAGCTCTATGCAATGTACGTATGTATGTATGTACAGTCCGGAGATTTGTTTCGAGAGGACGGACTGGAATCTGGGTGTTACTCCACGATATAGACTAGTTTCTGGCTTACATGTTTGATTCGACGACTAGATGATATTGACGCGGATAGATAGTTCCTTGGATGTTGCAGGCGGTGAGTTAACTAACGATGCAGACATTGTGGTCTGTAAAGATCTCAAATCTCTCCTTCCTCTTAGACTAGCCGCACGAAGCTGCCGATATTGAGATTACTATTTAACACAGTATTCAATGTTGTACAGACGAACAGAACGTTGGGCCATCAATGCGCAAACATCACCCCTCTCCTCCAATATCACGGCCCACCCCTGGAAAGCAAAGTCCATGAATGAATATCACCAGTGATAGGTCGCAGATAATGAAATGTGGCAAGATCAGCAAGTGTTCTATACCCAACAGTGATAAGCCTATTGACCCGAGAATTCCGTTAATGTCTAATTGCAGATAGGGACAAGAGTCCTACTGTCATTAGTGCTATTATTGAACCAGGCTACGTACGTCACGATCTCCACTGCGGGTCATCACGTTGGTGATTTGCAGGCAGTTAGAGCGCTAGGGGCAACGAAGTATAGGTACTCTACCTAACTTGGAAGCGCAGGGTTGTGCTTTAGGGGCCGGATTTAGCTTGGTGAATTTGAACACTCCTCTCTCTCTTCCTGTCCCCGTAGAAGTATCCTTCCATTACCTGCATCGCAACCGAAAATGGCTGAGCAAGGTATCAAGGTCGCCATTGTGACAGGTGCAACAGTGAGTTCCTAAGTCCTTGTCTGACTTTCTTTCCTCCCACCCCTTTTCTGTTTTGACAAGACGTGGTGTAGTCCGGAATTGGTAAAGACATTGCGCGCGACCTATATAAGCAAGGATGGCATGTTGCTTGTGTTGGTCGCAGAGAAGAACCGGGCCATAATTTGGAGAAAAGCCTAGGAGACAGGGCACGATTCTTTAAGGGGGATGTAAGTGATTATCAGAGTCAGGCCGCTGTCTTTCAGCAGGTCTTCCGGCTCTGGGGCCGGATCGATGCCCTATGTGCAAATGCCGGCGCAGTTGATCAGTCCTCGCTTTACCTCCTCGGCCAGCACGAACGCAATGTGGACGATATACCGGAAGAGCCAAACCTGGTATCCACGGATACCAACTATAAAGGCCTTATCTATGGAACGCTGTTGGCAACCCATTTTATGCGACACAACAAGCCCCAAATGGGTGGAAAGATCGTGGTAACAGGCAGTATTGGCGGAATGTTCCCCCATAGAACATATCCTGAGTACTGCGGAACCAAAGCGGCGATCAACCTGTTTGTTCAAAACGTGGCGCCTATCCTCAAGGCCAAACATAACATCTGTATCAACTGCATTCTGCCAGGGATGGTGGATACTGAGATTGTTCCTCCCGAGATGACTGCAGCCGTATCGCCAGAATGGTGAGTCTACCCAATTGAATAAATGCACCTTGACTGACTCTGGTTAATTGTCTTGATATGTAGCCTGACACCAGTTCAAACTATACTGGATGCATATCGTCTCTTTTTAGAGGACACAACAGGGATGGCTGGCGAGTTGCTAGAATGTTCTGTTGAGAAAATGATATTCTACAAGCTGCGGGAGATGTCTAACGGACGTTTTACGAGACGCGCTGTCACGGTTTGGGAGCCACTATTCAGGCAGATGCATGGCGAGGACTCTGGGATGCCAGATGCAATTTCATGAGTAAGGGCATAATGCCAACGACCAATGCGGAAACAGCCATCTATCTAAGTGATCATGGACAGAATATTGATAGGACGAGATTGCGGTTTTACTTTATATGGACAGCTTGGAATGAGGGTTGTTTGTAAATCGATCTAACATAAAAGGCAATTTGAAGGCTGACCCACAATGTTCAGCTTAATAGTCATACTCTGATGCTTACCTTCAGCATCTCCCGGGTAACAAGGCCATCCTTAGTGGTGTAAGACGCTGTGTGTGGCATAGTGAAGCTTGAGTATATAGTGTCCAAATATATATATATTCTAAGAGCAGTGTATTTAGACCTAAAATATCCATCAGCATACCGCTGACTGGATGTGGAGGAACATCCCATGAGAGATAATCGTATCCTCTGAAATAGTTATTACAGAAAGGTCTTAGGTAACCAATAATTGATGAAGGTAACATACTAATAGTTACGTACTCTTTCTTGACTTCCCAGTCCGGTTTAGGTACAGTTTACTGTGACAATTGTTGAACTGGCACACATGACTAAGCCAAGAAGGTCGGGGAGCGCCCAGTACTCGGCACCGTCATACTCTGACTTTATTAACCGAACGCTTGATATTGCAGCAGGCCACTTGGGGTTCTGCTGGCGGTCGATGTTCTGGGATGGCGGAGGGACGAGGTAATCTGACCCCTCTGGACGGCTTTCATCAAAGTTAGCTATATTCGGGCGTGCTTGGTCTAACAGACTCTGCTAACTTACCGAAGCCGGACAATATCCTGGTGTATTAACACCAGACTCGCTGCGTTTTGGGGGGGTATCCCGTATACCTATAGGCGGCTCACGATATCTTGTAAGCACGCATTAATCTCGCGAAGGGTAAGGGTAAGCGTGTAGGCCGTCCGAAGATCAATACGGCCATTTAGCCAAGGAAGCAACTGCTCAGTCATGGTGAAATGCTTGTGATAGGTGCCTTATACAATCTTTTACAAGGCTACGATGGTAAGCAAATGCTATGGATGATTTGGATTGCTCTTTCTCGCCCCGATTTGGCAGGCGTATCTCATGCTGGGAGAAACAGATTGACCCCCTTCTCCCCCTCCTCCTTCACCTACTCTATCCATTTCACAAACTTCACCTTCTTCGTTTTGAGGGTTTTCCACCACCCCCCTTCGGCAAGAGCACCCAGAATTTCCGGGAAGCTCTGGGGTTTCGTTATCTCAAAGATATGGTCGTTCATTAAATCCCCAATAAAGTGGCGGCCCCCAGATTCGATGATGTAGGCCATATCTCCGGTCTCCGGTGTATTCGTGAGTAGAAGGGAGATATTGTTCAGACCATGACATCTGGCTAGGTACATTTCTTCAGAGCTATAGAGAACCCCCTTAAGGCGTTGGGGGTCGTTCGTCCAGCCCTGTGGGATCTGGTCGGCCTACCCCATTAATTACACTTAATAACTGTGGTACTTGAATGTGCACTGTGACTCACGGGGGTGTCCATGAGGGAGAAGTTGTTGTGGTATCTTGTTGATGCGATTGATGGTGAGGTGGCTGTTGAGTCCCTCTTTAAAGTTTATCGCGCAGCGAAGCGAAGCCTCCCTGCCTAATAGGGCGGGCTGGTGGAGGGGACCGCCGGAGGCATGCGGAGCTTAATGCCTTAGGCCGCCTCTAGATTACACGTGATTTAAATGTTGCCTCAGGCCGCCTCAAGTGATCACGTGTTTTGTCATTTTGTCGACCAATCAGATTGCTAGAATCAGAAATGTTGCCAACCAATCAGCTTAGAGCTTTGCTCTTGTACGAAATCCTAGCAGTCTGCGGAGCCAAGCTCCCGACCGCAATCAATATTGTATGATTCTATGTATTGATTGATATTCGCTCGCACTATCCACTTCATGCAGCACTCGATGTTCCATCGATCTGATCTGGCTGGGCTCATTCATGCAGCATAAACTTCGCCGAGTATTCCCTAGTTCGAAACGTAATTCATTCCGGTGCCGATTGTTCGTTACTATTCCAGTCGTCATCGTCATCGTCGTCGACCGACGCATCTCGGATTCGATCTTGCGTCTAGCCAAGTAGCCATCTCCTCTGTCATATTGATGTTTTACTTTATGCTCTCGATCATCGCAAAGTTACGTGGGGGGGGGGGGGGGGGGGGGGGGGGGGGGGGGGGGGGGGGGGGGGGGGGGGGGGGGGGGGGGGGGGGGGGGGGGGGGGGGGGGGGGGGGGGGGGGGGGGGGGGGGGGGGGGGGGGGGGGGGGG
>JAPDKU010000149.1:0-32693 GCA_027569715.1 Hamigera avellanea
TGTCAGGTTCGACTCTAAGAATCCTGGAGTCGGATCGCGACTCCAAGATCTTAGAACCTGAACCTGTGTCTTGGCGGTTCCGAGTCGAATCGAACCTGACGAGTCGCGACTCCTTACGAGGTCTACCTGTACGCGACCTCACTGCTGCTCGATCTCCGGATCCTCCGCGTCCCTTCCATCCTTACAAAGACATAATGAATGTGATAAAACAACAGAAAGAATGATAGATGTAAAGATGGCGTTGGTTCTGCTGAGAGTTCTAAGCATGGGGAAGGGAAGAGAAAGAACGTAAGGCCTCAAGATCTCTCTTGGGAAAATGATAACAGCAGAATAATCAGTCTACCTCTCAAATGGCAAGCGGTGTGGATATCACTGATAGACCTTGACACAGCCCGCCCGTGGGCGGTGGGAAGGCGCCCGTAGCCCGTCCGTCTGAGCCCGCCGGGCAGGCGGTATCCGCGCGTTCCCGCCCGGGGTGCCCGCATAGGGCCGCCCTGGGCGGCCCGTTTTGGCCCATTTGGTGCACAATTTTCCCAATTAGGAAGCATAACTCGATGATCGAGCTAATAAATACCTGTTTTTTTACGCCTGTTATAGTTCCGTTCATACCAAATGACGACGTTCACGCACTCTCGCCCGGAAATTAATTTAATTAAATAAATAATGCTTGTATTTAGCTTCTGCATAGCTTAATTATCGCAGATGTTTACTGGTTTCAAAGCCAAAGGATTAGGTGGTAGGCTATTTAGTGGAGTGGCTCAAATACCCAGGTTCATGATCATAATATATTTGAACACCAGAGGTGAGAGGTCTACACCCCCACGATTCCACTAAACTTACTACTACTTAAAATGATTTATGTCCTGAGTTTTTTATTTATTTCAAAATGCAAATAGATAATTCTATGTCCGAAATTTTTACTTTTTAACGTTAAAAGTGCTAATTCATTGATGTGAGCCATCAAAGAGCCTCCTAAGAGTCTGCGGCTCGCCAGCTCTAGCTAAAAGAATCGCAAAGGCCGGGGCTGTAAAGATAGAATCTACTTGCAGGGTAGAAGGCCTGTCAATCAGGTAAGGAAGAAAGTAATAAGTCCAATTGTGGCAAGACTGTCTCTTGAGGAACCCTCAAGAACCAAAATAAGACACTCTATTTAACATAGTCCTCTGTATAGTCCACTCAGAGATCCTCTGAGTCCAGAGAAGTCTGCTTTGAAATAAATTAAAATCAAAACGAGAGGCATATATAAAAAGGATCCAGCTGAATACAAGAGAGGTTCAGCTGATGTGATATCAGAGAGGGACATATAGTTGGTGTAATATAAAGAAGGCATCTGGGCAGCTATGGTCTATGGAATAATGGAACCACTCCCGCCTCACCGCTGATTGCCCGGCGGTAAGGTGTCGATCCGCCAGAGGAACGCTGTCAGTTGGGAATAGCGTCATGAAAGAAAATATCGTAACAGGGGCACTGCCCTCTCACACGTATTCATATGAGGAGCGGGCAGCCCAGGGCGGCCCTGGGCGATGCCCTACGTAGCCCTGGGCCGCCCTGGGCTGCCCGCGGGCAAGTAGCAATATTATCCAATCTCACCAAGAGAATTTCTAGGCGGTAGGTTTACTATGTGATAGATCGACTTTATCACACAGGTTGATTGAGCTGAACGACCCGTAAAGCACTTCGCTTGCCTGCTAGACTTAGAGGAAATTTAGTAAGTCCCCTGATTCTTTCTTTACCTAAGAAAGAGTATTGGTTCTTGCTCATTATGTCTCAACAGTCTGATATCTACTCCTCGTCTCTCTACGAGGGTGATCCTACGGCCATACTTACTGGAAGTTACTGCGGGCCCTACTCTCGCGGAGACTCTTCTGCTTCCTTCCTCGATACTGACGGCATTTCACCGTTTACCTCTGAGCAGTATTTCAGCCAGCAGTTACTTACGTCTGTGCCTGATTCTGACTTTGTTCAATATTTCTTGATTCCTTCGAATCTCACACGTATTCGCCCTGATCGGCGGACCGAATTCGTCCTTTATACCAATATGGATAAAGAGGTGTTTGTCAATTGGTGGCTACAGACGACGTATGGGAAGAGACCTGAAGGGAAAACCTTCAACTGGGATCGAACTGGCCATCTATCTGATATATGGAAATACTTTGATTAGATTGCTTCTACCACTGATGGTCTTCCGAAAGTGAAATGCCAACGATGCGGCAAGATCCTCGATCATCCAGGACACACAAAAATGGGGATAAACTCGATGGGCAGATATTGGAAAGGGGAAAAGTGTCGGAGGGCTGCCAAACAGGCTCAGCAGCCTAATATTTGCCGGCTTATACAAGACGAGGTAAGCAAAGCACTAAAAGCCATGTCCTATACTAATATATCAATAGGCTAGTCAGCTTGGAGACGCACCCAGGCCGTTAGCAAGGAGGAGTGGGAAGATGAACTTACTACTACAGTCACTGTTCTCCGGCTTCCTTTCCAGGTCGTGGAGCATCTATAGTTCTAAAAGTTTATACGACTATCTCGTTCAGTCTCAACCTTGCCTGAGTTTCCTACAGGGAGAACTATTCAGCGACGTCTCCACAGCCGTATCAAAGAAAAATAACAACGTTTACTCCAGAGACTACCACCGAATACCAAGATGTCTATTGCACTAGACTGCTAGACCTCGCCATTCCGACAGGCATTTATGGCTGTCACTGGCTACTTTATTGACCAGGACTGGAATTATCGCGAGGTTCTTCTAGGCTTTGAGCCACTTCATGGAACCTATTCTGGTATCAACCTAAGCGCCGTGCTTCTGGATTTGCTTCAACAGCATCAGATTGTTGATCGAGTTCTTGCAATCACCACCGATAATGCATCCAATAACGTAATCCACGGGCGAGTGAAACACCCTACCCATACTAATTTTTGTAAACCGAGATCTTTCAACCAAAAACGTATTAATTAATTTAAATATAGCGATTTTTAGATGAATTGATCCTGTGGCCAATCTCCCTGCATCCACTACACCTTGGCGGAGCCCTCGTTGCCGGTTGATTTTGCTGAGTAGGCAATTCGCCCTGCGCTGGCGATACTAGCCCACTACCTTCAACTGGCTCATTTTGCTGCTGAGCTAGCTGTAGGCCTTCTTCTACCGATAGGCCCCCTTTATATGATATTTGCCGATTTGATCGTGTGCGTTTCTGGCGTTTCTTCTCATTCGCTGCGCGTAGATTCGTGACTTCTTGCGCTAGTAGCGCTGTGTTATACAGCGATATATAGTGGCCTTTGATAATCTGATCTAGCATGATTTTTGATGGGCTCGGAGGGCTATAGTAGTTCCTTAAGCATCGAAGCTTGCTTTTGTAGTTGAACGACGGTCTTTGGCGTTTTCGGGGTGAATTGGCTTGATCTGCTGCTTGGTCGACTACCTGGTGGTGTAGGCGTTCGGAGTGAGATCTTAAGCTTCGAAAGCACCCGTTCAGGATCGATTGGAACAAGACCTGCAGCTGCAAAGCTGTTTCGAATAATCTTTAGTTGAAAGGCCTCTACACGCGCCCGAGGGTAATCTGCAAGGAAATCGAGCTTGTCGATGTGATTATATCCAACCCGGGCAAGATCGCTCATAAAGCGACCATACGCACGTTTAAGCACTGCAAAACACCCAACATCAAGCGGTTGTAAAAGATGCGATGAGTGCGATGGCATACAGATTGGTATAATAGCGTTTTCTGCGCAGATTTGGTCGAATTGTGGCGTAAGATGGCGACCATGCCCATCAAGAATCAATAGCCGATATTTGCCCCGTACGCGCGAATTTGTTGATAGAATAAATAGCTTTTATAGCCAACGAAGACCAATCTCATCAGTAGTCCACCCGTTGTTCGAGACCTCGATTCGCCAATCTCCTGGAAGGTTATCAAACCAACCCTCGATATAAACCTAGCCCTTAAATATCACGCATGGAGGTAGCGAAAACCCATCAGCGCAAATTGCTTCGATTGCTGTAACCCATTCGCGATTTCCTGGTTGTAAAACCGATCACCGACCGTAGTATTCAGCTCGAGTCACGACTTTTTGCGCTGATATAAGGCCCATCGCGAATCCGGTCTCATCAAAGTTATAGATATCCTCTGGTTGAATACCGTTCTCATCGATCACGCTTTGTACTGCAGTAAACCACTCTCGTAGCGATTTTGGATCTTCATTAAGCGCTCTTTGGTAATCGTATCATCTCGAGAAGCGCGTACGAAGCTCATCGCGGCGTTTGACAAAGGTTGATACCCAATTAACGCCGACGGTCAATGGGGGGGTTGATCCTCGCGCCTTAAGAAGAATATTGGCCATTTCTCGTACAGTAGAGGGCCTGGGGGCTGCTCCACGCGAATCCATAGACAAGATCCATTCAACAAGCGAATCCTCTTCTAATTGGGTCAATTTATGCGTATTTACGCGCATATGGACGCGTGAGGTTGTCCCCTTCGCCCGCCGGGATAAGGTTACATGGGATATACCATATAGCTTTGCAGCTGCGCGAATCGATTGAAATCGGCCGTTTTTAATATCCTGGAGGGCTAATAAGATCTTGCCCTCTTGCTCGATTGAATATCGCGAAGATTGCGAGCGATTTGGTGGCATGGTAGGTGGTTGAAGACGGTAGGTTGGTAAATATGCGCGATTTCGGGTGGGGTGTTTCACTCGCCCGTGGATTACGTTATATAAAGCCTCAAGTTACTGTTCACAGAAGTCAATTAAAAGCAATCTTCCTTTGACCTATAACAGCAGGCAATAATGACGTTATGGGAACCCATCCTCCCCGGGATGTAAGTATTGTCGTCGCCCTGGCAAGTGGGTAAGTCAGGATGTCTCTCATCCAGCATCGCCTCCCAATGAGAAGCTGATGTCTAGCAGACCAATAAAGCGTCTATATTTGGCAGTCTGTTGGGAATCTGAAACTAGTTCCTGCGGGAAGGATGAGTGGCGTCTTAGTTGCTCACCAATCATGCGTGAGCGGCAATGGCCTTGGCCGCCGTAGTTTTCTGCTGGGTAGGTACACTACGCTAGTCCTCCAAATGGGGACGGCCTAAAAAAGCATAAGCAAGCAAAAATTTCGCGCCAACAGACAGTTACAACCCCGCAGTTCCACCAGCATATTAGCTATTCAACGCCCTTTTCTTTGAAACGATCTTGGGTTGAACAACTGATCGGTTTTGCCATTATAAACCAAGAAAAAGAATGAAGCCGTCGTTGCTTGATCTCCCCTTGGAACTCCTGGTACAGATCGTACGAGAAACAATCCCGGCGGATTTTGAAGCCACTGCCCTCTGTTGCAAAAATCTGTTCGTTGCCAGCGCCCCTTTCAGAGCGGAATATGCCACTCGACGGAAACGGTTTCGAAACTTTACATTTTCGCGAAAAGTCGAAGAACCAGGAGGGGTAGAGAAATCCAGCTCAGGCCATTACTGGGATGAAATTACCCGAGAAACAGGTATCCGGATCAGGACTACGCGCGACCTATTGGAACAGATCGCACTGGATCACTCCGTGGCGGAATACATACAATCCATAGACCTGCGGAATGAAGAGGAAGAGGAAGATGAAGAGGTGATGAACTCCCTGGAAGCCGAGGTACCTGAGACGCTAAGGAACTTGGTGGTAACATCGCCTTTCATTAAAGTCGTTGGGGGAAACCCCGATGAATGGATTGGAGGAATCCAATATTCTGCAATAGAAGCAGACGTCTTTCTCCTGACCTTGCTATCGCAAGTGCGAAAAGTCGCTTTACACCCACGTTGGGCCGAACTAGATCCATCCGATAAATGTGTGTGGCCTGTACTTGAGCTGATTATGCACCGGGCAAATCACTCGGAGGAATTTCCTGCTGCGCCGCTATCCATGCTCTCCGTCCTGCAACCATCCTGTGATATAGGCTATGAAGAAAGGTCCCCATTGACACCATTTGTGCCATTCCTTACGATCAATTCCGTGTCCGAAGTCTCCCTTAGCAGCTGCATCTTCAAGGATGATGGGTACACTGGAGAACCTTTTGACCCGTTGGTGGAATGTTACAGCACAAACTTGCGGAAATTGGTTTTGGAAGCATGTGTCGCTGGCCCAGAGGAGCTATCGCAGCTGCTCTCGCGAATTCCAAACCTGGAGATCTTTGAGTTTTCTCACGAAACCAAGTGGCATGGCTGCGGCCATAATTGGAATAGTGGGGCATTCTTGGATACGGTGCAGAATATCTGCGCAAAGACACTCAAGGAACTGTCGGTGACAATAATTACTCACTGGGGTAATAAAGGCGCCACCCTGGTGGATATGACTCGTTTTCAGAAGTTGGCCGTGCTTGAATTGGACGTCGATATGCTGTGCGGTCCCCCGTATGATCCGTCGATGAGAGATGTGGAATGGGATGAATTCGAGTCGTCTGGCACTCCAGCCTGGCCTAAACTGATTGATATGTTGCCAGCGTCCATTGAAAGATTCAACTTATATCTAAACACATTCAATGATGATTGTCTGAAGTGCATCTCTCGATTAATTGAGGGCCTTTCAGATGCTCGGTTCAAAAGGCTGCCCCATTTGGATAAGTTGAGCCTTTTTGTGCGTATGGATTCAGCCCCAACCGTTCCGGATGTGGCACTTGATGCTTTAGATGCTGCGAGGAGAAGTGGGTTTTCAATACTGAAGCTTGGCACATCCATCCCTCTTTTATAAATGTCACTTTTTAGTTCCAAAGCAAAACCGTTCATTAAGTACATTTGAAAAATACATCAACCCGTCCGCAAAGTGCGAAATCAGAGCATTATACAGTGCGCAGAGCCCAATATACAGCTTCTGACCCCTCAGCCTCGAGAACGTGGATTTTGTACTCCTCGGGGATAAAGTCTGGCCTGGAACAGCAGACATGGATAATTTATGGCTCAGTATAATTCGGATGCTAAATACATATCTGTTCAAGAGGTGCCGTCGTTGCAGTGAATCTAGACGGAGGCAAGATAGTCGTTGTACTTATCACGGATTTAAAAGAGATGGTACCTTTCATGCAGGGTGAAGACGCCGAGACAATTTTGCTTTACGGTTCATTACACCAGCTTTCTTAATGTAACCATCCTCCGGAAGTCCTACAGTAAGATGTGTAACTGTCATCTCTTGAGGAGCCGTAAAGTCCAATTGGCTATAGGTTTTGTTCTTTTCTTCACTGCATAAAATATTTACGACAATGCTCGCAACCGCTACTTTGATATCCCCAACGCAATTCATTTCTCGACCGGAATGTCCACGTCAAACCATAGAAAACACAGTCAGTGCACATATAGAATGATCTTATGGTCGACAGGATCATAAACCGCCCTGAATTTTACCCCAGCATACCTTGCCTGATGTACCAGGAACACAGTGACAGTTGAAGAGCTTTTTCTACTACCCAGGGTCCACCATACTAGAAATACATCAAAAAAAAGTCGAAGGCGCGAATCGATTTCTTGAAATCCCACGCCACAACCAAGCCGTATACGGCTCAGAATTAGATCAAATTACTCCCTGCAGCGAGCGCTATTCGCTGATACCGATATTTATCGGTCATCACGATGGTGGGCGTTGCAAACGCGGAGATGCCACCCGGGAGCGCGGTGAAAAACTCTGCAGCCGCTCCCATTGGGCCACGTCGCAGCAACGACAGTGCGATCATGACCCTACAGGAGCTTGAAAGCCACACCAAGAAGGTACAACTGGAGCTATCCAAGGGGGAAAAGCCCCCGGAATTCATCCTAAGCTTTATTCGGAACGTACAGCGGTGCGTGGGTGAAGCCCAGGAAGCGATCAACCGGGCCGACCCCTATGCGGATGTACGGGGAGCCCTGGAACAAATCCAACAAGATACCTCTTATTTACGGCAGCGGGCTACGGAAAGCGAAAGATCGGGATCGCAGCCTACCACGGAGAGCTCAGCGGAGCTATGGAGAAAATGGCAGTACGGGGCCAAATCGGCAAGCACCCCCCAAACAGATGGAACGGGCTCCTCAACCCCGGGAACCCCGCATACGGAGCTCACAAAAGACACCGAGATAGTTATCAAGGTAAAAGACGCACCAATCAGGGAAGAGCTCAAGCAAGCATCGCCCAAGGACATCGTTCAGAGAGCGGAGCGTAGCCGTGAAGCCGCAACGAAGAAAAGCACGGGTACGGCCCTCACCGGGGCAAGAATCATCGCAGCGAGGAAGCTGCAGTCGGGAGACGTGAGCCTACGGGCCGCATCAGCTGCAAATCTAGAAGTGCTGAAGCAGCACGAAGATAAATGGGTAAAGACCTTCGGGCCGAATGCTCATATACGGGTGCAGATATGGGGAGTGGTCATCGGGGGCATCCCGGTGAAAACGGTTAACCTGAACGACGAGGCAAGCATGAAGGCAATGGCGACACGCATCCTTGCCCAGAATGTACACACCTGGGGCGAATGGGCCCGTATCCACTATATCAGCTGGCTGGTCAAGCCGGGGAAAAGCCAACGGGCAGGATCCCTAGTAATCGAATTTACCAGCCCTGTAGCGGCGAACCGGGCTATTGACCAAGGCACCATATGGGAGGCAGAGACTCACCATACGGCCGCACTATGTCCGGATGGACGCACCAAGAGATGCTACAAGTGCCAGAAACCGGGGCACATTCAAGCTCTCTGTCCAGAGAGCACACCAAGATGCGGGGACTGCGCGCTCGGGCATTATACCTGGCAGTGCCCGAGCAAGCAGAGTGAACGGATGGAGGAGAAGTGTGCCAACTGCGGAGGGCCGCATAAAGCACGCAGCCAGACTTGCCCAGTCTGGAAAGAAGCGACAACGAAAGCCCGACAGGCCCGTGAGGCCTATGGCCGGCACCACCGGGTGCCATACGGATGGAAGGAACCCGGGGATACACGATCCCCGACTATTGCAACAGCAACAGCGAGCGTTAATACTCCTCAACGGGAGCAACCACGCACGGCGACTGAATCGGGCCCGAGTGGAAGCTCACAGACTAGCTCGGGAGATATAGTCATCTACACCGCGAGGCCGAAAGCGAGACGCGGAAGGCCGGCCAAGTCGACATCCTCAGCGGAGGAACTGAACGAGCCGGAACTCCCAGAGATACTGCCCGTGGATAGGCAGACCCCGGTACAAACAGCCCGAAAATCACAGGCGATCACCCCGATGATGTCGGACCCGGAGAAGATAATACGGGGGTCAAAGCGCCCCCGGAGAGACATCTCTAACAATGACGAACTGGCTACGGACATGCTAATGAGCGACGACCGCCGCGAGCTCTTAATGCGGTTCCAGGCCAGCAGCAAGGCAAATCGACGAGGCGCAACACAACAGGATAAGGCTGACCCCATCAATACAATCACCGAAGAAGATGAATACTAATCAACTTCAAATCATCCAGTACAACACGCATAGATCAAAGGACGAGGTGATGGCGAGCTTTCTACGAGATAAGGATGTAACGCGCGCTGATATTATAGCGATTCAAGAGCCCTGGGCAAACTCCATACAGGAAACGACCCATCACCCAGCGCAGGCAACACACCAGTTGCTATACCCAAAGGCGGAGGAATTCGGGGGCGAAAGAACGAGAGTATGCATGTATGTATCCAAGCAACTGGACACTTTGAAATGGCAACATACGGCCATTACACGGGACCACCAAGTGCTACGGCTCGCATACAGGCGGGACGACAGGGAGCGGGAGCTGTATATACATAATATATACAATCAGAAGGACTGCGGCACGGTAACACGGCTACGGGAGGAACTACAACGGCTGCAGGAACAAGCACGGCAGCGAAAGACTATAACCGAGCACGCTATAGTCGGTGACATGAACCTGCATCACCCGGCATGGGGCGGAGACGACGTACGGGCCGATGCGGAGGCAGAAGAGCTGCTTCAAATAGTGGAAGATTTTGATATAGAATTGGAAACGGAGCAAGGGCTCCTCACATGGGAAAGAAACGACCAAAGCTCGGTCATTGATCTAACCTTTATCTCCAAGAGCCTGGCAGGGAGATTAATTACCTGCGAACGAGCAGACGACCTGCAGCATGACTCTGACCACTACCCAATACGGGTAGTAATGGACATCACCACACCGCAAAAGGAACCCCCGAAGCAGAGGAACTGGAAGGCCATGGACCTAAAGGCCCTGCGGGAATCGATCACTGCCAATGTAACCGTAAGGGACCTTTCCCGGGCCTCACGGCAACGGCTAGAGCTCGAAACCACGGCATTCTTAGCGGCCATTCAACATGCCATTAATATCTCAACACCATGGGCCAAGCCGAGCAGCTGGGCCAACCCGGACTTCACCCCAGAGTGCACGGAAGCCATCAAGATCGCACGACAACTGCGCAGAACCTATACCCGCACGCACACGGAGGATACATGGGAGACGTATAAGAGGGCCCGCAACCACAAAAAGCACATGGTCAAGAAGGCCCTGAGACTTGGGCACCGCAGAAAAGTGCAGAAGGCAACGGAGGACGGCCCGAGGGGCCTTTTTCGGCTCGCAAAGTGGGCCCGCAACCGGGATGCCGCATACGGCAGAGGCATCACACCGACGCTCATTGATGAGCAAAGGCGCCAGGCCGTAACGGTTGACGAGAAGGTGCAAATGTACCGGGAAGTCTTCTTCCCGGCACCACCACCGGCAGACCTAACGGACATTACGGGGACGATATACCCGGAACCGATTGAATTCCCGTTGATCACGGCCTCGGAGATTGAGGAAGCCGTTAAATCAACACACCCGGACAAAGCACCCGGAGAAGACGGCATCCCGAATGGCCTATGGCAGAAGATAATTGATATGGTGGAGGTGAGGGGAGCGCTCGTGGAGCTTTTCAATGCATGTATACGACTTGGATATAACCCAGCGCACTTCCAACGGTCAATCACGGTGGTGCTACGGAAGCTAGGCCCCAGGAACTATAGGCTCCCGAAGTCATATAGGCCCGTGGCACTACTCAACACCATAGGCAAGATCCTGGAGTCGATCCTAGCGAAGCGTATTAGCTATGCAATAGAGGAATACGGGCTGCTACCGAAGAAACACCTTGGAGGCCGAAAAGGCCTCTCAACGGACCACGCAGTCCAGTTGCTGCTGGATGAGATATACGGCCGGTGGGGCCAAGGCTCGCCGGTAGTAACGCTACTACTACTTGACGTCTCTGGAGCCTTTGACAACGTCTCCCATGAACGGTTAATCCACATCCTGAAGAAGCGGAGACTTAGGAGGCTGGCCCCGTGGGTACGGGCCTTCCTTGATAACCGCAACACCAGGATACGGATGCCAGAGGGCATCTCCGAACGCTTTACAACTGCAACAGGCATACCCCAAGGATCGCCAATCTCGCTGGTGCTGTACCTACTCTACAATGCGGACCTCATCGAGGCCTGCACGGGGGAGAGGACTTCAGCCTACGGATGGGTGGATGACGTGAGCATCCTGGCCGCAGGGCCTGACGAAGCAACGAATATACAAACACTCACTGGGACCCACGAAGAAGCGCTCAAATGGGCCGAAAAGCACGCATCGGTGTTCGCACCGAAGAAATATGAGATGATACACTTCGTTAACCCACAGGCCGGGATCGAACAACAATACAAGCCCCTAAGGCTACCGGGAAAGGTGGTGGAAGCCACTAAAGAGGCAGCCAGATACCTCGGGATATGGCTTGACCCGGAGCTCAATTTCAACGAGCACAGGAAGAAGGCAACAGCCAAGGCAGGTGCGAGCATTGAGGCCCTGCGAGGCCTTACAGGCTCCACCTGGGGGGTCTCGCTGGCCGCAATCAGGAAGGTCTACCAAGCGGTGGTGATACCACAGCTACTATACGGAGCGTCGATATGGCTGGGAACGGAATCGACCCCCGTAAAAGAGCGCAACAGGACGATTCAGGGGCTCGCACGTATTCAACAGCGGGCCGCGGTGATGATCAGCGGCGCCTTCCGAAGGACCGCAGCGGAGGCACTCAACATAGAGCTTCATCTCATACCGATGAAGCTCCAGGTGGAACGGATGATCAAGGAAACGGCGCTTCGGATACGCACGGGGATAAAGATCGGTATACCCCCGGGTGTACTGCTACCAAGGCCCCGGGAAGAACGCGTGGTGAGCGGCTGGGCACCGCTTGAAAAGCACGCATGGAAGCCGAACGGCTGCACCCGCACACCCCCGGATACAGTTGGTACGGGGCAGTGGGAGAGCCGACAGGCCTACATACGACCGCCATGGCAGGAGCCCCCGGAGACGGTGATTGAAGAACGGGAGGCGGCAACGGAATCACATAGGAGGATCACACAGCAAGAAGGCGCACCCCTAGCGATATACACGGATGGGAGCGGGTTCCAAGGACACATTGGAGCCTCGGCGGTGTGCCCGGCTAAAGGTACAGCCTACCAATGCTACTTGGGCACGGAAAAGACAGCTACGGTCTACGGAGCGGAGCTGAAGGGGATGGCAATGGCCCTACGGATGGTTAAAGGCATGCAGAACCGCTGGCCCGAGATCAAGCTCCGGGGAACGGCGATCTTCTCGGACAGCCAAGCAGCGATTAGAGCAGTGGCCAAGCCACGGCCCGTATCCGGGCAATGGCTACTGCGGGAGATCCAGGTTAGCCTGGACTACCTACAGACACGGGATATACAGGTCTGCTTCCGGTGGATCCCCGCCCACGAAGGCACCCCCGGGAATGAAGCTGCGGACGAAGCGGCTAAGGAAGCGGCCGTTGAAGGCGCAGCCGGGGCCGCAGGCATCACCGTGCTGCGAGTATGGATGGCCGCTGCGGCCAAGAGGGCCTATAGACAGCAAACACAGGCCGACTGGAAGAAGCTGTGGGAGAAGACACAGACCGGGAAGCCTACAAAACGGCTCGTAAAGGAGCCGACAAAACACGTGCTCCGGTATTGGGCAGGCCTGCGAAAGGCAACGAGTTCCGTGCTCATCCAATTGCGAAGCCAAAGGATAAGCCTGAACCATTATCTATGGAGAATCGGGATCCGCGAGAGCGCGGAATGCGGGTGCGAGCTTGGGAGGCAGACAGTACGGCACGTCCTGCTAGAATGTTCGCTCCTTACGGATATCCGTAGGGAGATGTGGGAGGAGCTGGATAGGAGGAAGGTGTCGGCCGCGACCACGGCGGATGTGGACAGGCTCCTAACGGAGCCAAAGGCGGCCGCCGCTATTGCGAGCTTTATGTTAAAGACAGGGTTGCTGGTGCAATTCCAATATGTGGATATGCAGGCAACCGGCGCCACCGAAAAGGAGCCACAGGAGGAGGGGACGTGAGAGCTTGAACGAGGTAGGAGGCGCGAACCAGCCGCTATAGCAACCAGGTCCAGGCTATAGCGGCCGAGCATCCCTATTGGTTAAATCAAAAAGGATTAGCAGAGGCTATGCGGAGGGGGAAGAAGAGGGGGATATTGAACGAACTGCGGTGCTGGTGCAGTTACAGTAGGGGCGGCGATAGGGGCGGCGATAGTGGCGGCGATGTTGGATTAGAGCCGCAAGTTCGATTCGGAAGAACTGACGGGCCGGTTGCAGGGCAACCGGGCCGGATTTACCCCCTCCGAGCTGCGCTCGGAGCAACCTACATAGCGGCAATGTATAATAGCAAGCTACAATAGGTATAAGAATACTACTACTACTAAATTACATATCTCCTCCAGCCTTCCGGGCCTTTCTCAGAAGACCGATAGATGAAGCACCTAGCTTATTTAGTTAAAGTGTTCAGAAGCTTAGGCGAGCTTCAGCCGGGCGCACAGACCAGTTGCAGCACTTGCCCATTACGAGTTAGCCTAGTAGGCGATTGCGGGGACTGGGACTGTCATGTTACATCGTCTGTGAGGCGTTTACTAGTTATTTCCGCCTGTACTAGTATATAAACCAGACCAATCCTCTTTATCGCTAGTTTCTTCTCTCTTTCAACCCATTTCCCCCCTACCTGCCTACCTGCCTACCATATTTTCCATGGAAATTACTTGGCGGTTTCACCACGAGAGCTGGGGCGAGCCCTGGTCGTCTGATGATTTCCCCGCCAGTGAAAGTCAAAAGCAAATCTACCAGAGAATTCGCACGATCAAATCTGAGCCCTGGTGGGAAAATATAGACAGCGAAGTGGTGAGATTCCTGCATGACGAGCTGCCCTATGAATGGCCTTGGGGCTACACAGTCTACCGTACCGTCTACACTCCCGAATCCGACCAGCACTGGAACGCGGCCATAGAAGCCATACCGAAGAATGTGTATGCAAGGTTGGGGGACCCAAATGGGCCAAATCAGGACGAGAAACCCCACCGTCTCCTCAGGGAGGGATACCGAGCCCTTGTTTTTGATAACAAAACCCAATTCGACGGGGCTACATACGATCAAATTCGTCAGCATTTCAAGGCGTTCGTCGACAGCGATAACTGTGCCAACGGGGTCCGATTTCGGTTTTGTCTGGTTATCGATGAGGGTTCTCTTCAATCGGTCATCCGGAACCCCGAGCCACAAAAATCATGCAGCCGTCGCGAGCGAGACTGGAAGACGAAGAATGGAGCTTGGGTCACAGTTATTGATCCCGACTATCGTCCAGGCGAGAGTTACTCCACACGATTTTACCCAGGGTATTTCCGGTTACACTTAAATGACCTCTGGTGGCTATCTTATATTGGGAATTCCCTAGAGTTGCCCGACCTCTGCGGTAAAATGAGAGGACAACATGACGTTCCCTGGTTTGATGGAGATTTCTAAAACATGGTGGTATTCAATGAAAGGTTGTATGGGAGATATATGTGCATTCTTATGTCATGAAGTATTGGTACTCGTGCATGGATTCGTTCCTTTGCAGTTCACACTTTTTGTGTTGAAGGCTACACGAGGTCGTTGAGATTCAGATTCATTTGCTTCCCCATTGACCTTCTTAACCCGCGGATGACGCGAATCACTGTAGCACCGAGCTTGGTGGTCTTCTTCGGCAGCCACTGGTTCTCCATGTCCGTCAACCCTTTTGTGACCCAGTTGACTCCTTTCTGTAAGACCTTGGCCAGATGGTCAGCCAGCCATTCATCCCAGCAGTCAACAATCACCGCCTGGCTTCCTGTCGCTTGGTTATATGCATCCTGGGCAGTTTTCAATTCCTGTCGGATTAGGGCATTAGTAGCCTTGAGTCTTTTCCACACGTCCGGGTGGTTCAAATAGCTGAAAATAGTGATCACCTGAATTCCCACAATGGTCAGTCTCCGTTTATAAGCCATTTCTTGTATATCGGGAGAGAAAGCGTACTCTTTTCAGGACGGTAATAGCCTCATTAGGGGAGGCGTTTTTGACGGCGTCTTGCCACTTTTCCTCGTCACGAGGATTTCTCAATCCCCACAGCTACACCGTAAAATCAAGGGCCTTTAGTAAACGAAACCAATCAACGTTGGGAGTAGGAGGAGTAGTATACCAGTGCCTTCATTCCATTTAGTCTCTTCTCCAGCATGCGGAACTGACCGCGGTTTGTCCAACTACCCAAGGCTTCCATAATACGCAGTGACGGGGTGCCAGAGTTATATCCACCTGGCATAGCAGTTGTCCCTTTCAAGACATCTTTGTTGAAGAAGTTGAGAAAGAATTGGCAATCGATCTTGCAGCTTGCTTGCGTGACAAGCCATGCAAAGAAATCAGACATACTCTGCAGCTCAATAATATGCTCAGCTTTCTCCAGGTAGTTCGTTAGCCATTCACTAGTTCAATAGGAGCCTGGGATGCTCACTGTGGTAGTCTGAACTATCCGTCAGAACAATTGACTTGACAGTGGTTTTACAGTTAGCGCAGTCCATTACGTCCTCATTGTCCAGAGCTTCGTCATAAATAGTATCCTGAGTGGGCCAGTCTCCACTGCTAGGGTAGCTGTGGCGCCAGAACTTGATCTTGACTTGCACAGTGCCATCGTTGCAGGTAAACGAGTCTTCTTTGTCTGTTGTTCTCTTCTCGAGGCGATGAAGTGCACGTCTCTGGGTTATGTCACGTGTCAGTCCAAACAAAAACAACCTGTAATTCATTAGGGAAGGTGAATATTTTCCCACCTGTACTTCCCATTGGAACCATCGTCTTAGTTCGTCGTGGCCAGATACCAGATTCTCATTGTTGAAGCCTTCCTCAATGCACAGAAACTCGTCTGCCACACACAGGTCGAAGTCGCAGGGTATAATGACATTCTCGCTGTCGTCGAGGTACGTGTTCCACAGCTCCGGGTCGCAGGCCACCTCATCAGTGAGGTCCTCAAACGATTCCTCGTCAAACCTACGGTCTAGAGCTGTAGACATTACACTCGAGACAAGAAAAGTGTAGCCCTGGGCAATAGCCCATGCATCCCAGGCCTGCACTTTGCCGGTAAGCCGCTCCAGCTCGTCCATGCTACAAGCCAGAAAGAACGATTCCAGGAACGATCTTACTTGCTGAACGGGAGAGTCATCGCGAGCCACCAAGTCTCTGCTCGCCAAGTCAGCAGTGGAGGAGCACGTTGCATCAGCATCAGCACCCCATTCCTCAAGAGCGTCTTGGAAGGCAGCTACGTCGTCTGAGAATCGCGTCGTCTCTGTGTAGTAGCTCGGCTCACAACAGTAGGTCTCATATCCGCGGTGGTAACAGCCATGGTTATAGGTATTCATTGCCACCTTGAACTTCCCAGCAGGGCAGAAGCCGACACATTTCATGTCCTTCGTAACGACACCAACATTCGAGACCCATTCGCAATTCTGCCACCGGCGTCTTTGCTGGTCTGTGTTGCAGCAGTATTTTTGCTCTCCGAGTTGACTGGCTGGAAACACATTCTCCCTGTGAGTATGGTCATGACAATAATTCTCGCCGCTTCCAGTTGCTGATTTGCCTAGAAGTGTGCTCATTGCCGTGCCGCACACGCCTGACTCGCACTCAGGAGTCGCACCCCATTCACAGGTCCCATAAAGCGTCATACCATCCACCACAGCTCCATCGGCATCTGTCAGGGTGCAACAGGCCGTCTGATGGGAGTCGTAGCGGCAACCCGTCATGGTCGAACCGATTTCTTTCATGCCAGTGGGACAGCCAGCTTCACACCGTCCACCCTTGAAGCTATACCAGCCACAGGTCGGAGTCTTACCCGGTGGACAGCACCAGGCCCGACTTCCTGTTCCCATGCAAGACGTGCCGTCAAACATGTACTCATCCTTGGTGTTCGTCCACTCATCCGTCCGAGACACCAATGTCCAGCCGCTCGGGCATGCCTCCCCACAATTGGTCCAGTGACACTGGCTGTGATTTGTCCTGTCGGTGACGAGGCCATCGTCGTACTCAAACTGCATGGCTCCAATATACCCCGTCACCTTACCCAGTGCCTTGGAGTAATACCTGTCCTTGGTGTCATGCGATATGGCCCATACCATTACACCGCCCAAGCATCGCTTGCGGGCAAAATTGGTCTTGAGCAGGAAAGTATCTGCGTCATCATAGGACACCCATTGGTTGTCCCAGTGAAGAACTTGCACGGCGGCGTCCTCATATAGGGTTGGGCTGACTCCCTCGCTGTCTCGGATTTGGTCGATCTCATTGTTGAGGAGAATGCCAACTTCACGACTGCAGCTGCCCGCCTGTCCACCAGATAGGTACATGCACCCCGGTTCCACACAGGTAGGATTCACAGTATATGCCCGGCCATAAAATGCTAGGCCCATGACAACCATATCCTTCTTGATGTCATTCCGCCAGAGCAGATCCAGAGCCAGGTCAATCTCCGTCAGGTTGGTGTGAGCATTCAAATATTCACCCGTCCATTTCTTACCCATGTCCCAAGTTCCGTGAAGATCGTACGACATGATATTGAAGAATGAAACGGACTTGGCTAATGCCTGCAAGTCGAAATGCTGCAAGTACCAGTATGATGCTGGCAGGGTAATGGAGATGCCATTTCTTCCGGGTGTCTTGTCGAGGGTGCTTTTCAGGTTTGCGAGGAAAGTAGGGAAGTTCGTAAAATCCTCCGGACGACCATTACGATCATCAGCCTCGGGATACTCCCAATCAAGGTCAATCCCGTCGAAGTCATACGTGGACATAAATGACACCAATGACTTGAAAAAAGTTTTCTGTTTATCCTCCGAGGCTGCGAGGTCCGAAAAGACCGTCTGTGTCGGACCTGGGTCGTTGAAGGTCCAACCTCCTATAGCAATAAAGACCTTCAGATTTGGGTCCACCTGTTTCAATGAAGTCACCCGAGTATAGAGGTCAACATCTCTCCCATCTGCCGGCTTTACCTCATACGACTCGGGATCGATAGTGGCAAAGGCAAAGTTAATATGGCTGTACACTTTACCCGGGATGTCCTCGGGCCAAAAACGGTTGCAAGGGCGTCTGGATGCCCAGCCTTCAAAGTATCCCACGACCCTCTTCAGACGGCCATCTTCGGAGCAGTTACCACGATCCACAGTTTTATTACCGCACTGCACTTGTTGTGAGCTACTACTCAACCTGTGACGGGGTCCCCATCCATTTAGCAAAGCTTACAAAATCTTCAGTGACACCGCAGAACCCCTAAGAAATCCTTTTGTTAGTACTAATTCAAGTATTCCAATGGAACACAGATCATGGCCCTTACATATTTCGAACAGCACACGTTCAGGGGACATTTTGATGACTCGGACCATTCTTCTCCCCAGCCAGGATCGCACTCGGCTTTTGAGTCACAGCCAGCCACGCAGACATCAGCACCACAAAAGTCAGGGCCCAGACCACAGAATCCAAACGTATTACTAGTATCAATTGAATTCAGTCAGGGTGCCTGCGTTCTAACAAGATCTATAGCTTCAACCGCAAAAGAGGTACTCACCAACAACCACTTGGGCAGGGGTTTGATGCGTCACAGCCCAGCTTGTAGTCGCATGTATCGACACAGCCCACGCCGCAGTGCTCCTCAGTGGTGCCGCAATAACCGTCTTTCGAGCTGTGTTCGAGGAGATGAGTCAGCCTTCCCTCCTCTCTCCTTCTCTACCTTAAAACAGGCAACACCTACCAGCATCCAGTTGCGCAAGGGTTCTCCTTGCTGCAACCTTGAGCCAGTGTTCCTCCTATCCAAGAAAATAGGAGGCAAATGGCTAATACTATCGGGATACCTCGCCAGTGTTCTCCATACATGTTGACGACTTTTGCCCGTGTCCGGGATAACTTGGTTTGAATTTCACAATTTCCTCCACTGGGGGGAATAAACCAGCAGGGCTATCTTAAATACAGCTGTTCCACGACTTCAACTGCCATGCTTTTTGTGGACCTTTACCAGGGGCAAAAAAATATCATTCCGGGATGAATGAATGGGCCGAGGCCATTCTAATCTCTCCTGTTCCTCCCTTATGGTTACATCGCCAGTATCTCCGTCCATTGGTTATGCTCTATATTGATTAGAATGGGACTTCTAATATCGCTTATTTTTGCCATCGGTTACATCGTGAAGCACTATCTTCGTTTCTAACTTTCTATACCCCGGTCATACTCTTTTAGCCTACGGTAGCGCAGGGTCCAAGCAGACGGACCCCATATTAGCGCCATGCTATATGCCCTCATTCTCCCCGATGCTACTGTACCTTGTGAAACAAGCCCACTCAAAAAGCAGGTACCATAATAGCAGCGCTTTTGCCGAGGCTCATGATACCAGAAAATGCCCAAGTCCGAAAAATGGCCCCCAACAGGGGGAGATACAATTAATTTCCTGTACATAGGCCTCATTGATTTATCCGGCAGATTCTACAGTTCCCTTCCGAGCATCCGTCCGCATAGGCCGCGCTTTGAAGAGGCAATCTCCGTTTTTGTCTTCAGGCCCTCTCCTCCTCCTCTACCCCATACCTTACAAGTATTGAGAGAAGATCCAGAACGATGAAGGGGACACTGCTGTTCCTCACAGTGGCCGTTCAGGCCGTGACCGCGGCAGCCTCTGGAGGACATAACCAGCAACACAGGCATGCCCATCTACACCACCGTGCCGATCTGGACTTGGTCAGCTCAGCCACTGTTTCTGTGTCTGGCTCTGCGACTACGTCGGGCAGTATTGCGGAGACAAGTTCAATTGATCCCGACGTCTCGGATGCAGCGGAGAAAGTCCGTCGAGCATTGGCTGCGTTGGCAGTGATTAACAAGGAGCGTTGCGAGAATGTCCAGTATAACAAATACGAGTTTGCCAGCGCGCAGGACGTCGTGGGAGAAAGGACCACTGCTCCACCATTGGATTACAATGCTGATGCGGTCGAAAGGGCCACTGCCAATAATGGTGCTCGAAAACGCGATTCTGGAGGAAATTCAACCCAGTCGTTGGTTTATAGTATTCCTCCGGAACTTGCTGAAGCCGCTCGAATTATGGCTGAGGCAAACCCTCCAACTCCATCCACTGGGAAGGAGAGTGATCTGGCCAGGAAGACAAGGATGGAATACTTCCCCTCCAGCAATGATACGAATGTCCCTCCTCAGACTTATCGTCGGCCGGATGGACTATACGAGTACGCGACTTCTCCCAATGACCAGATCCTACTCGGGAATGCCCCAGCTGTGAGCTTGGCCAAACGAGACTCTTCGTCCCAGTACTGGTTAGCGAACATACAGCAGCGAGGGTCCAGCCCCTACGCGCCTTCTGGGTATCAGGTTTTCCGCAACGTTAAGGATTATGGAGCCAAGGGTGAGAGTGACATCTGCTTTCCATCTGATAATTGTCATTAATTAACGGATGTATAGGTGACGGAGTGACAGATGACACAGGTATTGGCCTTAATAGCAGCCACGCTTCCGGGATATTTCTCTAACTCAGTTTCAGCTGCAATCAACAAGGCCATTTCAGACGGCAATCGCTGTGGCGCCGACTGCGGATCAAGTACAGTGTATCCTGCTGTTGTTTTCTTCCCTCCGGGAACATATCTTGTCAGCAGCCCTATCATTCAGTACTATAATACTCAGTTCCTCGGTGATGTACGTCCGCAACCTCCATAACACTTGCACGTTCGGCCTAGAAAAGGCACTGACCTACAAAGCCGGGTAACTATCCCACAATTCTAGCCGCTGCTAGCTTTGTGGGGTTAGGAGTCATCACGTCAGATGTATATGTTGGGGACCAAGAAGAGTGGTATGTCTTTCTGCGTTCCTCATTTGCCTATGGCCTCTGACTTCCGTTCAACCCCCCCTTGCCATTAACCATTGAACTGCTGTAGGTATATCAATACAAACAACTTCCTGCGAAACGTCCGCAACTTTAAGATGGATATCACGCGTACTGATCCAAATGCGTATGTTTGTGCCATTCATTGGCAGGTCGCGCAAGGTACATCACTTGAGAACATCGAATTTTATATGTCACAGGCTGAGGGCAACACCCAACAGGTAAGTAATGCGTTCTTCGGTACACGTGTAAAATGGGTTTAAGCTCAAAAGTGAGTAAAGGGAATCTATATGGAGAATGGTAGCGGTGGTTTTATGAGCAATTTGACGTTTGTCGGAGGAAACTTCGGGTATACCTTTCCCCCAAAAGAATCTTCAGCCACGGGTGAACTGACTGACAGTATATAGAGCTTATTTGGGAAACCAACAGTTTACTACAAGTCAATTGGTCTTTGTACAATGTAAGACTGCGATGCAGGTACACTGGGACTGGGCGTGGACCATACAGGACGTCGTAATCGAAAGCTGTGGTACAGGCGTTGTCATTGTGGGTGGAGTACGTACTTCCCTGAATATCACCATTGAGTGACGACCCATTACGTGAGAGCTATCTGTTAACTTAGACTCAATGCATAGGCAGGTGGTCCCTTCAACG
The DNA here is from genome assembly GCA_027569715.1 of Hamigera avellanea. Classification (NCBI taxonomy): domain Eukaryota; kingdom Fungi; phylum Ascomycota; class Eurotiomycetes; order Eurotiales; family Aspergillaceae; genus Hamigera; species Hamigera avellanea. Next base: position 21,809 of record JAPDKU010000149.1, read on the forward strand.
CGGGGCAGGGAGTTGGATCCTTTACGCTGGTCGACGCGATTATCGCCAACACCCCAACAGGCATCACAACGTCACTCTATCAGGACAACTCCACCGCATTCCTCTTGCAGAACGTGGGGTTCTTTAATGTGCAACAGGCCATTGTTGCTGAAACTATTACCGAACCACTACTTGCGGGAGGAAATGAGGTTCTAGTAGATTCGTGGGGATTCGGGATGTATGCCAATTCCAGCGGCGTTTTCTTTGCACAACAATCCGATCTGGCGACGATGGAGCGGAATGAGGCTCTTGTCGGAAGCAATTCATATGTCAAGCCTAATTTCTTTACCCGACGCCGTCCCCAGTACTACAACTTGGGGGGGAGCCAGGTCTTCGATGTCCGTTCCTACGGTGCCAAGGGCGATGGAACGACCGATGACACGGTTGTTTTGAATAGTATTCTGGGGGTTGCGGCCAATCTGTCTGCAATTGTATACTTCCCACATGGTGTCTATGTGATTAAAGATACTTTAACCATTCCCAAAGGTTCTCGCATCATCGGACAGGCGTGGCCTCAAATCATGGCAACGGGATCCAAATTCCAGAATGCAAATCAACCTCATGTTGCTGTGAGGGTTGGAAACGCTGGAGATGTTGGAATTGTTGAAATTCAAGACTTACTTTTTACCGTCTCTGGGCCAACGGCTGGAGCGATTCTCATGGAGTGGAACATTCACGAATCAACCCAGGGCTCTGCCGGACTTTGGGGTAAGGTCACACTCACTGCCTGAGATTGACACTAAGGTATTTCTAACATTCATCTAACTAGATTCGCACTTTCGCGTTGGTGGCGCTAAAGGGTCTCAATTACAAAGCTCCAACTGTCCCAAGCAGTCATCTGCTGTGAATTCGAACTGCATTGCGGCTTCGTTACTCTTACATATCACTCCAAGCGCTTCAGCGTATATGGAGAATGTCTGGGCATGGACGGCGGATCATGACCTAGACATTGCCTCCCAAGATCAGATAGATGTCTACTCGGCTCGTGGTATTCTTATCGAAAGTCAAGGCCCGACATGGCTCTATGGAACTGCATCTGAACATAATGTTCTGTATCAGTACCAGGTCTCAAATGCGAAGATTCTTGTGATGGGCATGATCCAGACCGAGTCACCTTATTTTCAACCTGCGCCCAAGGCTCCAGCTCCCTTTACCACTGGCCTGTTCCCAAATGACCCGACGTTTTCCGATTGCTCTTCGAGCTCTCTCACGTGTGCTGTCTCTTGGGCCGTTCGGGTCGTTGAATCGTCCACGGTATATATGTTGGGCTCTGGTAAGGATTCTTTGTAGATCATCAGAATCTGGCTTTTTTTTTTTTTTTTTTTTTTTTTTTTGCTGATTGCTCCTTGTATTATTAGGCCTGTATAGCTGGTTCTCTGATTACTCCCAGGATTGTCTCAACACGGAAGACTGCCAGGATCGGGGGTTCTACATTGAAGAAAGCAGTGATGTTTGGATTTTCAACCTAGTCACAAAGGCAATCCGGGAGAGCATCAGCCCCAAGGGAGAAACTCCCTTGTACGCAAAAGACACCAAGAATGGATACACCTCCTCCTTGTTGGGGTGGTTCCGCGAGCCCACTGAGGTCATTGGCGAGCGGAATTTCACGGGGTACTATCTCTATAGCAGTCCGGATCACGATGTCCTTCTCGATACAGTTTCCAACACGTGCAAAACGGCAATGACTCGACTGATTGAATGCGCCGATGAGACGTACTCCTTCCTCGAGCCAGCTTGGCCGAATGCCTACAGAAATGATACCTTGGCGGATCTGGTGTGTGATAGCCACTGTGAGCGATCTATCAAAACATGGTATCATAACGTTACCACCTATTGCAGCGAGTTCGATACAAAGCAAGATGTTATGAACTATCGTGGAGGTATCCTTTGGGCTGGATGGAATCAGACTTGCCTCAAGGACGCGGATAGTGGGAGTTACTGTGGCGGTATGTTTTACTTTCCCCTTTCCCCCGTATTCAAGATAACTCCCACTAATTTTCTATTGCTCTCGATCAACTAGATGTAATGGAAAAGTTTACGATTGTTGACTTTGAAGAAGACATGCCCGAATCAGAAATGTGTTCGTACTGCTACATGACGACTCTGGAAATGGCGCAAGCGTCCCCTTACTCTTTCTACGATGAATACTACCAGGGGGTCCTGGAGCTTGTCCACTCCAGATGTGGCGTCACCGGATCCACGGATATCCTGCCCCCTGTAGAGGATCATCACACTGAGGAGTCGTCTACGGATTTCTGCGCCTCCGACACCTATTATACCACAATGGAAGGCGACACGTGCGATTCGATTGCCATGGCCAGCACAGTCTCCTCCGCGGCCCTGTTCATCGGCAGCGAGGAGATACGAAACTGCAGCAAGATCGAGGCCGGGCTTTCGGTGTGTCTTCCATTCCCATGCGACAGTGTCTACACCTTCTCCAACACCAACGAGACGTGCACCTCCATTGAGCAAGCGTTAGACCTGGACCCCGGAAAGCTCCGCCAGCTGAACTCCTGGATCAACGGTGGATGCACCAACCTGCAAGAATGGAGCATTACCTATGGCCATGTGCTCTGCGTATCGCCACAGGGGGGTGCCCACACGGTGGCGGTCCCTCCTGCCGGCGTCACCTCCCTCCCAGGCGCGAGCACTGGATATACAGACTCCATCACCTTGCCCCCGGATAATACCACGGTTGCCAACGGAACCACCCTGGACTGTGGTCGGTGGCATGTCCCCGAAGATGGGGATACATGTGCATCGATTTGCGTACAGGAAAGCATTGAGCGTTCGCTCTTCCTGGCGGTCAATCCATCATTGTCGCCGGACAACTGTACCTCTGGGCTGCAGATGGGGGCTGCTTACTGCTGTGGTCCGATCCGAGGCTGGGGGCTGACTGCTCCTAACCCACCGATGACCACAGTGCCTGACACAACTCCCACACCTACTCCAGTTTAATGAGGTTGGAGACATGCGATCAGAGCTTTGATATAGACTGGCCTCGGGGAAGGTGGACCTATACTTGTCTAATACCCATTATTATATCCCGTATTGTGAAGCCACTGGGTTTTCTGAATTAACGGGTCAAGCTCTTGAGCACAATCAATCAGCTATAGTATCAAAGCCCAATCAGTTTCGGTTAAAATCAGGACTCCCATCAATCCCCCTATGTGTACCCGGGAAAGCCGGATGTTAGCTACTTGCTATTACTCTCTCCGCAAACGTAGTGGACTCCTTTAATTTCTCGATACTTAAGGTACACCATTCTGCACTCCGCTTGCGCCCTAGGGTTTGTCTCCTGACCTAATCGGCATTACTCTCGAAGTACAGTTCTCAAAGACTACCGCCGCTAATGAACCATTTAATCCGCCATCTGTACGTCGGTCGTGAATTAGAAAATATGGCGCATCACCGACCGGCAGTTGAAAGACCTTGTCTGATGCCAGTCTTGTAGTCGGAGATGCATAGAAGGCCTGCAGGATTTGTGCCCTTAAACAGATCTTTTTCGCAAAAACATGCCAGAGCAATGCTCTTGGCCATTGCACATGGCATGTTGCAGGAAAGCCGTTGTCCGAAAGAATGGCCCCCAAGGGGCCCCAATTTGAAGAATCCGTACTTCCATTTCGAACGTCTGTCGTGTATTCTGACCATTCGCCGTGTCGAAGCGGATTATTTGCCCCAAGAACCTGTACTGTGCCGTCAGACCAAGAGCTACTGCTTCATCGCGGTAGAGTTCCAGGAAGTCGGATCCAGTATCATCGATGATATCATTTATCTGAATGTCGATGGTGTCGAATTAAGAAGGCGGGCGTCGATACTGAACTACGGTCAATAAGCGATAAAACAGGTCAGAATAGAGACGAAAGATGAACCACATGGTGGAGAGACAGGTCGGATGGTCCAAAAATGGCGAGTTCCTACCTCGCCCTTGCCGGTACGACCTATAGCCTATGTTAGTAGCTACAACTCAGAATAATAAGTCTCACATACGTCCTCGACCCATGGCGGCTGTTCCCATACTCCTTGGTCCATGCTTCTTGGTCCTCCCAAATTTTGTCCCAAAGGCCTTTGCGCGGGCGAGGGCCAAGGACCATGTGCCCCGCAAACCAAACGATGACCATATCAGGATCTACCCGTAGTTCTCCTCGACGGTAAGCGGAAAGGACGGCATTGACATTTCGAACGTCTTCTTCGGGTATCAGACCTGGAATAGCGGGAACCGGAGGTCCGTTTCGATACTCGTACTTGAGTAATTTGATTCTCCACAGCACAGCAGCATCGAGATGTTTGGGCTCATGGGGGTCGACACTAAATAGACAATCAATAAATCCCAAATCAGGCATGAAGCAGGGTCCCTTACGGAGGTCCTGGGGGCACATTCTCCTCTATTTCCTTCAACTCCCGTTGGCATAGGTCGACATTCACTCATACTGCGAAAAGTTCATGTCATATATTGCCTTCTCCACTTCAGCCCTCGGATATCGTTGAAGCATTTCACCAATCGTCATCTGTCCCTTAGGCGTATGCTCCTCAGCTATCTGCTCAGGTTCACGGTCTACCCCGCCCGACATCATTGCGAATGGTTTGCCACGGGACAAGTTAGTTCTGTTCGGCTGTGCAGATTCTAACACAATGGCTGCTGGTAGGGCGCTTGGCTGTCACGGTTAAACATGTGCTGACTTAAGAAAGACACTTTTTCAGTGGGCTGCGCCATCAAGAACCAGGTCGCAGTGGTGTTTGGCGATGACGTCTTTGAAGCTATCACGAGTAGTCGAACGTGGAGTCAGGAAAGTGGGGAAATCGAGACGAGGTGTTTGAAGGTAGATGTATTCCCGGCGCAACTCATGGTGATCAGTCTGACGGTTGGTTGGACCTCATGCTATCATTTTGTGAATTCAGTTTATAGACCATGAGCATTTAGCTGATCCACCCTTTGCCCTGACGCGTATGCCTGGAGGCATCTCCATTTGCCCACTGCCCTCAGTCCGAAATAAAGTCGAGCCATCCCCAGCCTGAAACAATATTTCTTCACAGGAATCACACGCGAAAAGTCGTTCCACAGTCGATGCCTCGATTTGATGGGCCGCTCTCCTATCAGACTCTCGAAATGTGACGGTGGTGAAGTTTTGCCATCGGCTTTCCTGCTCACGTTAGAATCAGCTTACAGTATACTTCCTGATGTGCGCTATACTAAATCGGAGGTCGTCACAACCGTGCTCTGCGCCATCAGATATGTCCGGTATCTCTGAAAGTATGGAGGCTGAGGGCCGTCGATGGGCTTGATATTGAATAAGACGTTAGAAGTCTCACAGTAAGCCGCCCTTAAGGGTGTCTTTAGTTCAGGGAAACGGCGTGTTTCGCGATTTCGTGTCCGTATCAGGAATGTGGGAAGTATGCCAATTGTTTATACAGGATATGAATGTGCATATTCTGAGAGGGACATCGTAAAGTGAGAGAATAATGCCGTCAATAGCAAGCGAACAAATTTTGATGGGTTGACCTTCGACCTTTGCCCGTAGAAACAAAGTGGGGGCGGGGCGGGCATCTGACTCTCCGACACCGCCCGAAGTTAGGCATAAATGTATGCCTTATCCTAAGGTCTGTACCATAAACTCAGTGATTGTGTATGGAACTGTCCTTCTCTAAGAGCAATTCAACGGGCTCGGCAAAGAGAATGGTGCAAAGAAATGCTTCAAGTGCATCAAAACTTAGGATAGGGCCAAATTTTTCCGCTCAAACATAATCATGACTCTGATCAAACCGTCCGTAGATTCTTCGGATGGGAGGAAAGCCGTGGCATAACCATGGACGGCTTTAGAAAGCAAGCGAGGGAATGTGTTCGGCGTTGATCCTAGCGTTATAATCTTAGAATAACACCATGATGGGCTTCCGTGGAGAGAGTATTGAAGGCTTGGCCGAATTGCGCCTTTAACCATTCGTCTCAGGTTGAGATAGCCTGCAGTGTTGTCAGCGCCTCTGTGATGATAAAGGGCATAATCTTACTATTGAGGAAGTCTTCGTCGATTGATGAGCTCAGAACCACCTTGTTTATTTCCTCGTTTTTCATGATAGTTTTGACCATGGCCTGGGAGGCAATTATGGCTTGTTGAAGCAACACGTCGAAAAGGTCCTTCCGCATGATATCCACGGCCTTCTGGGTGACACAAAGGCCACAGATGATCAAAGACACAGGGTCCAATGCCTTCAGGGCTGCTAGTTTCGGTTCATGGCTCTTATCAGGCTTGAATACCAAATTAAGTAAGTTCGACAATCGTCCCAGCGCATCACGAGGAAGCGGGGATTCCCTCGCAGGCAATAACACTTTCGCGGCTTCGGTTCTGAGCAGCTGCTGCTTCAGAAAAGAAATGGACCGATCTAAATCTCCATTATTATCTCCTGGGCCTAGTGACTGGGGGTTGAACTCTTCCAGTGAACTGATTGTCTGCATGTACCTGTCCATGATTGAGAATTGACTGGAAGGAGGATACCTGGGACGAAAGAACAAAAGTAAGGGGAAATTTGCCAGAGACCATTATGTTGGGCAAAATGCCCGACTTTTAAGTAAAGAATGAATGATGCGGGGTAAATAGGTTACCTGATAGGCTGAGTCGAGTGGATCCCCAAGGCACAGCCACCCGCATCCTGGGCAGCCAAAATGGATGGCGGATCAGGTGTCTGTGACATTTCCACAAAGCTGGGGAAATTTGCCAGAAATTAGAGGTATTTTGACCGGCATACACCATCTCACTAAAGCACCGGTTATGTATACCTAGGATTACACGAGAGGACTAACCTGCAGACTTGGGACGACAGATGGTAAATCTATGGATCTTGCGGTATTTAGTGTACTATAGTAGGCCGTGGTGTTCCAAGAGTGGACTTCATTATTGATGAATCTAGTATAAAAGTAGTACATCGGCTGGGCGTTCGGTGGTAGATACACTCAGATCCCATCCACCCATTCCACATATTTCATTTCTATCTACTTCTACGCTTCAAACAACGTTCTGCCTTAAGTTTCTTAAATAATAGACTGCCTTGCGAGCCTTATTCCGCGTCGAATTAGGCAATGGATACCGTCAATTTCAGGCGGCATCCAAAAGCAAGAGGTCAGCAACGTGTATGCTCCATATCTTGTATGCTGTACTAAATCTAGCCAGTTCATAATATTCGCGGACGCGGAAAGGGGTGTTGATGACCTGGTAGTAACGTTCTGCCGCAACCGATTCTACGACCACTGCCCTTGGAGCGAGTACAAATCGATTGGACCACAAGCGACGGCTGCAGTAGTCAAGGCTGGATGGAGCTGCAGTGAATTAGATCGGATAGCAACATCCCTTCACGAAGGAAGATTCGACGAGCGGAAGTTAGATCGACTTCGACAGGAGGCAAGAAACAAGCGGCGCCGCATTTCCTACGGTAAACCTGCCGATTACCCCAGCGTTCTTGAATGAGCCGAGACGCAACTTGGAAGGACCCATTGGCTTTGGTGCACTCGCGTTGTGCATTAGTTCGAGGCTGTTAACTGCATGCACCGGAGTTGGACTGTTCAGGGATATCGTTCCTGCTATAGTAGTGTTATTGAGAGAAAAACAATCAGGTTGCTTGCACGACTAAACGTACTTTCCAACATATAATAAGGGTAAGGATTGTCTTGACCAGCACAGCAGCAGCTCATATGAGCTGAGTAGTATAAGAACAATTTTTCCGTTGTAGTTTTGGGAGCGGCAGAGGCCATTCATGGACGCAGCACCTTGCCGAGTTTGGGGAACTTCTTTCCCTTCCCTATGGCTCAGGGGTTAAAAAAAAGGCAAATATTCGGGAGGGAGTACTGTATTCTTCCATAATGTACGGAATTCTCTAGACCTGCATACCGGTGTCTCACTAGGTCTCCACTTCCAACATATTTTGGTGTACTAAAATATACGGATCGACCAAAAGGAGACCAGGTGCAGAGCGGGGTACGCAGCCACCTGCAGTCTCCCTGCTGCAGATAGCGAGCGACTGTATGCGCAGATGGCGTTGGCAAGGCCCTCGTTTCAATGGACGGATGGATGATGACCATTCAGCTCTGGCCCAGAGTGCGCTCAGAGCCAAACGGCACCAGGAGCCCAGTTCGTCCTTTGTGTCTGATAGAACGCCTCTACTTCGCCATGGCCCACTGTGGCAAGGTTGGTACCATTGAGCAGTCTGCTACTGTACATATACTTTGCTTTTGCTGACCATGCCTTCCTTTCTTACCATATCCTTAGGTATCCTTTGCATTAGCCTTCCATCGTCTTCCTTACTTCTCTTCGCTCTTATTAATCACTGTCTAATTCTCAACTCTTTCTTAACTCTCACCTAGTTAATGAATCGCTGACTCCTCCCCGGATAGCTATCAGAAAGCTATTGCACCTTATCTTGCTCATTCATTACTACCATCATCGTCATCAAACAATCCTTCATACTAAATGGCTTCTCGTCCTATTCATGGAGGTTCCAAAGCTTCCATCCCCTATTTGACAACCCCATATCCGGCTCCTCATTCGGCGCCCCTCGAATTCCGTCCGCAGATGACATATCCCCCTCAACAACAGAGCAGTAGTGGCGATCCTCTGCCACCTCCTCCTCCAGTTCCACATACGATGCCTCCAGCTCAGTTTCCGACGCTGGTCCCGCGAATTCCACATACTCCTGCTCCCTATGAGCCGAACTATTACTAGAATCAAGCTTTTGGTATGCCTCAGCGCAAACCTGCCCGTGCTCAACAGGTAATGACTGTCTTTTCCATGGCTCAGAAAACAAGATTGCGCATGATACAAAGGAAATAGACTAACTTGGGCTTCCTTCGTTGTCTTAAAGGCCTGTGAACAGTGTAGAACAAAAAAAGCAAAGTGCGATGAAGGGCGGCCTGCCTGTAGTCACTGCAAGGAGAACGATTTGATATGTGTCTACAAAGAAGTTCCCCCCCGCAAGTGCGTGACCTGCCTGAGCTCTGCCCTTCGGTCGATTGGTTGTTGGTGTCAGATACTGACCCTCAAGCTAGACAGGAAGAGGCCACCCAGCAGATCTTGGACAGGTTTCGAGATCTGGAAGATAAGCTCGACGAGGGTCTGATGCAATTTCGAACCCTACAGAGGGAACAAGGAATGTATCTAAGGGAGATTTTCGGTGGGGTCGGGGCGAAAAAGCCTAAGATTTCAGCTGTCAAACAGGCCACCGAATCGACGCCGCTGACGCAGACACTTGATAGATTGCTAAAACCGAGTGCTGCTGATCTTGTGCTTGAGTCGGAATCAAACAGTGGAGAAGGAATGCAGCAGTTGGACCCGAATGAACCCCCAGGGCAGAGCTTTGGGGAGAGGGAGGATGGCGAGCTGTCCATTCCTGTGGAACATACCACGGCTGCCCACATGTTGCTCTCCTGGCCGTCAATTAGGAACCTGCTCTATCCCCACGAGTACGATCAGGATTATGTGATGCGGAAAGAGGAGCAACGTGGTTTGATCCGTGTCTATGGCTGTGGTGAGGGCGACGACACAAGCGAGGATCGCATGACTAGCTCAAATTCCAGCAGTGGGTGGAATGATACTCAGACTCACCGAGCATCGCCGAGTAGTCCTTGGACACAGAGCGCTCATCCCAGTGGCTTTCCCCAGAAACTTCAAGACAGGGGTGTCGATGAGTTTGGTACTCTGTGGGCTGATGCGGACACTATCCGTCGCTATCATTGTAGTTACCTGGAGCACATACATACACTTCATCCCTTTCTGGACCAGAGTGACCTGGGCAAGAAGATCGAAATGTTCATTAAGTTCCATTGCTTACCGAAGACTTCCGGATCGACGCCTACAGGGACTGGCGACATGCCACGAGGTGCAAAAAGAAAAAGCTCATTTGAGACTTTGCAGGGTGCAGCGTGCGACTTTCCAACTTCCGGTGGCCTTAGGACCGAGGCGACGAGCCGTCGCATCGAAAAGTCAGTCCACAACACCGTTCTACTTCTCGTGCTTGCGCTAGGCAGTATCTGCGAAGTGGGCGCACCAGTCCCTGGCCCTGTCACTGATGAACCCTCGAATTTTCGCAAGGAGTGGATCCCTGGCCCTCCCATCCGTAGCGTCCTATCGCCCGCGGGATCTGACATGATTCTCCCAGCGCAGGGGAGCTTCTACGCGTCGTCAACGCCCCCTGCTGTTCCATCCCTTTCATCTGTTGACGGTCGAAGAGGTGTCGGAGGTCGGTCAGCGTCATCCAGCCAAGACGTTCCTGCCAATCAACATCTCAGAAACGTTGATGTCATTCCAGGGTTATCTTATTACGCATATGCCACGCAGATCCTTGGAGGTCTCCAAGGGGCCAATGGCTTGCCTCATGTTCAAGCAGCCTTGCTCGCAGGACTTTACACCGGCCAACTAGCGCATCCTTTCCAGAGCCATGGGTGGATAAACCAAGCAGCCCGCGCTTGTCAAGTCCTCGTCCGACCGTAAAGCTTCTGTCCGAACCCAAACACCGAAGATGACTTGCTAACTGCAGTACCAGGAAACACTATGACGAAATAAAAGACGGCCCTCTGGAAGACCTCTATGAATTTGCGTATTGGACATGTTTTCAACTTGAGATGTATGGTTTAATGGTGTCACTTTCAGATTTAGCCGGTGGGCTAAACTAACCCGGGGTGTAGTAATATCCTTGCAGAACTTGATCTCCCGGCCAGTGGCATTTCTTGTGCAGAGTCACGTATAGGTCTACCAAAGGGACACTTCATACTTACTTTGCCAAATGAAATCCGTGCGCCCAGTACCATGATGATGTTTTTCTATTCTGCCCAAATCTACCTCAGAAAATTCCTTAACCGTGTCCACAC
>JAPDKU010000150.1:0-32627 GCA_027569715.1 Hamigera avellanea
CCCACACAACCCCCCACAAAAAAAAAAACATTAATACCCCGGCAAAAAAAAAAACACAAACACAAAAACCCCCAACCCCCTAACCACCCACACAAACCCCCCCCCCCCATTACAAAAAAAAAAATTAACATATTAAAAATTAATTTCCTTTTTTTTTTTTTTTTTTTTTTTTTTTTTTGCGTGTATATACATCTGTACTAAGCCAAGTGACACATACTACGGTATCCGCCCAAACCTTCATAAATGAAGGAAATGGATGGCTCCATCCTCTCCGTAGACACTTGGCTAGAAGAGAGAGATTACTTCCGTATACATGTTCGTAGCACTTGAAACGGCAGGTCGTGCAAGCAACGGATCATACTTACTTCCATGAGACGATAACCAACTACGGTAGGTAAACATGCTTCCATGCAGTTGGAATACTTGGATGGCATCCGCATAAACAGATGCTCCCAGCATTTAAGAAGGGAAAATATGTTCATTCACTCGATCTTCATCTGCCTACCATCGTGAAATGCATCCAATCATCTTGCTCATATGTACCGAGATCCAGTAGTGAGCTAACTGGATCCTCCACCATCAACCGAATCAGTCCTATGTACTGTGCAAGACCCCTTCTCACACCAAGGATTCTGTAGCGTGTTCGCCACTACCTTTTTCACTTTCTGCCAATCTCGCTGGCCATTTGCTGAAAGTGCTACTCTTAACACGCATCTAAGCCCCGCTGCCGTTGTAGGCCAGCAAGTTAGGGCTGCCGCTGGTGTTGCTCACCACACCGGAGGTAGCGAGCGCCTTGATGCGGGAGACAATGGCAGCGGGGGAAGAGAGATTCTCCAGAGCGGCCAAGTAGAGAGCCAAGCCGACAACGTGGGGAGTGGCCATCGAAGTACCGGAGATGGTGTTAGTGGCGGTGGTGGAGCCAATCCAGGTGGAGAGGATATTCACCCCGGGAGCGAAGATGTCGACGACGGAGCCGTAGTTAGAGAAGGAGGCGCGAACATTGTTGCTCTGGATGGCAGCGACGGTGAGGGCGTTGGGAGCAGAGGCAGGACTGCTGTTTGCGGCGTTGGTCTATCTCAATGGGTTAGTTTGGTTATAAGATGATGGATGTGGTGGGAGATATACGTTTTCGTTACCGGCAGCAACGACCGAGAGGACACCAGCGTCGTAAGCGTTCTCGACAGCGCTGTTGAAGGCATAGGAGTATCCACCACCTATTCAATCAAGTGTCAGCGCGCCGACTGTTCCATACTGTCCGGTAGGGAAAATCTTACCAAGACTCATGTTGATGGCAGCCTTGCCAGTGCGGCCTTTGTTGACGATATCGTTGGCGGCCCAGTTGAATCCATCAAGAATGATCGAAGTGCTGCTCGAGTCACCGTTGAAGACCTTGACGGAGATGAGGTTGGCTTTCTTGGCAACACCGTAGGTAGAGCTGCCGATGGTACCGGCGACGTGGGTTCCGTGTCCATTGGTATCGGTGTGAGAAACGCCACTGACAGCGTTGTATCCAAGGCTGGCGCGGCCACCGAACTGGGTGTGAGCGGTGTTGATGCCAGTGTCGACGACGTAGGCGTAGGTGCCCTGACCGGCGCTGGTGTCATAGACGTAGGTGGTGCTGGCGGAACCCCTGTGGGAGATGCTGCCCAGACCCCATGGGGCTCCGGACTGCGAGGTCAAAGCATCAAGGTACCAGATCTGGTCCTCCTCGACCTCAGCAACCTAATTTCAGAAACGTTAGCCATGAGCTTTCGTTCGTTCGCAGCAGGTTGCAACACGTACATCTTCGCTCTTGCGGATTTCCTCGATGGTAGCATCATCGAAGGAGCCAAAATAGGCCGAGAACTTGTCAATTTTCCAGTTCTTCTCAATACCAGCGGGGAGATCTCCTTCGGAAGCATCACGGCGTGCCAGGTTGCGCTTGTGGAGGTCGACGGCCCAGGCCGTGTGGGAAGCAATCTTCGCTTCATCGAGACCGTTCTTCAAAGTGACGATGTACTTGCCGGGGATCTTTTGGGCCTCCCGTCTGGTTTCCTGAACGGGAGCAGCAAAGACAGCTGGAAGCAGAGCTCCCAAGAGCAAGAGGGTGCGCTTGATGGACTGCATCGTACGATGTGGGAACAGCTTCAGAAAAGGAAGAGGACTGGACAGGACTGGAATCCGAGAGCTGATGAAGGCATGATCTGCGAAGGACAGACTGAGTATTTATGTTTTTTTTTTTTTTTTTTTTTCGAGCCCCCTGTAGTTCTTTCTCCCATCCTTCACGATCTTCTCAAAATAATGGGGCCGCTTTTGCACCACGAGAGGACAAGAAAGCCGGCTCCACTAAGCACGGATTTGAACCTAACAAGGTAACATTGCATCTTCAGGGGAAGCCGTGATGCCCCCGCAGACAGAGTGTTATCAGCGGGGTTGTGCAGATGAGGTTGAAAGGGATCCCAGGACCCTGTCGTTTCGAGCTTGAACGGGGGGATCCAATGTCATCAGGAAGAAGTGTTTTACCCCGATGAAAAGTTGTCCAAATCGGAGTTCGCGCAAGATGCCAAGGAAAGGCTCTTGATCTAGGCATTGCTAGCGTTCCACTTCTGTTTTGGCCTCTAATCTTCATGAAGAAGGTGGGTGGGTTGGGAGTCTGACTCTGGGATGAGACATATTATTCCCTCTCTGCGAGAGAGTCTCCGTCGTGACGACATTTGGTTCGGCTCACGCAAGCGACTGTACTCGCCGACGCCTTCTCATGAGCTGGCGGTGTTGAAATTGCGAGGATTTCGATTCCAAGGAGCGATGTGACCCTCCGGCGATGCTTGGCAAATCTAAGGCGATTCCCGCCGGTCGCCCGCCGTCTGGGTCCCGGACTCCATCGGGCAATGTGATGAGGACTTTTCTAGAACGGGCTCTGAACCAATGAATGGAGACTGCTGGTGCATACGATCGCGTGCCTGAGCGGCAGGCAAAACCCATTTATCGTGACTTGCCTGGGGTGGTGATAAGCTATAGCACCCTGCGTTAAGCTAAGCGGTCCTGCGAAGAATTAATATAGTTGTGGCGTCTTTTAACATTCGTCACGTTTCGCAAGTGCCGGATGCCAAAGTATCCCGAGGCTGTTGATGAGTTCTGTTGGGAAAAAAAAAAGAAATGATAAATTCAGCCTTGGAGAGAGAAGATCGGAGTTGATCGCCCCCCAAGGGTTTTTCCAAACAATTCCCAATGACCGTTCCATCGGCGCAAGACACCCATCTCGGGGTATGTACCGATCAGGGTATCCCTCGGCATGACTTGCGGATGGTTAAGGTTGGCGAGTCAGTCTGGACTCTGCAGATCACGGAGGGGGAGAATGAGATGGATGGGATAAGGTGGCATCGAGGAAGCAGCCTTGTTCTTGGCAGTCCCTTGATGCCCCTCCGGCTTTGGCGCTTTTCCGTCGGACGTCCAGCTGTGCAACAACGCAATATTGCATCAATGCATGTGCATGCATGTTGCGACCAGGGCCATATGCGAGATAAGGGCAGATGGATAGTCTAAGCCAATTTGCTCCTCTCAACAGTGATGTTTCCAAGAGTCATTGATACGTCTTCCCTTTCGAGGAAATCACGTTTCAGTACCCTTGGAAGTCACATGGCAGGCCGACCTGGCCGCATAACGACCGTCATTTGTTCGCCATTGGCTTGGTCAAGAGAATTGCATTTAATCCCTTAATCTAAAATAAGCCCAATCATCACGAGAATCTCAAGGTGTCGCGTGTCACATCATCTTGGATGTCAGTCTCGTCATGATCATACTCATAGATCCCTTGGGCTGCTATAGTTATTGGCCATCCTGCCGTGCGCGGTAATCTCCGGTGCCACTGGAGAGTTGGCAGGATCAACCAGCTACACTATCTGGATTCTGGAGTATGGATCCATGCCTGCAGCACCTAGGTAGTAGGCACCTGATTGTGAGAGAGCACCTGGGCACCTTCCTAGCATATTAATCGTCGTTTAGATCTAGTGCAGCAGCCTTACATGGAATCTTAACCGAACACATCTCATCAGTCATTTCATCTTCATCATGCATGAATCATGTCGTGTCGTGCAGGATCATATTCATCCCGAAGAATGGAAGTATATACGGTGAACAATCCAACATCCATCCTTGTTCCTTTCCCAGCATGAAGCAAAACGAGCGGGACTGAGAAATGATACACGCCTTTGTCTTTTCCGTTTCCCAATGAAAACCCTCCGCCTGGCTGCACTCCTTTTCTTGGTCAATGAAACCCAAGGGACCGAGTGCAGAGCGAGACTTGACGCTTGCCGTACCACCAAGTCCCATCGCCAACCGCCCACGAAGCGAGACCGGCCCACTTCATAGCCATCGGCAATGAGGCTCGTGTCCGGTTTCAATCTGTTTTTGTTGTTTTTGACCTCCTTTTTTTGATGTTTCTTCGGTTTTCCAATGCTTCAGCAACAAAAAAACAGGCTGTCGAGAAAAGAAAGAAAGGAAAGATTATATACACTGCAAAAAGTGTTGCTTCTTCCTTCTCCTTGGGATTGATCACAGTGACAGTGACAAGAGTGTAGACACTTGAACTGAAAGAGCAAGTCCATGCTGTGCGTAATGCAATCAGTTGCAAATTTTTGGCTTGAAGCCAGCAGGAACAGAGCCCTGAATATTTCTCTGCAAGGAGAAGGAACGGAAGACGTCTGCCTCAACAGGAATGAGTGGCTAATAAGGAAAAGCTGTCGAGATCTCATTCACACCACTCTATCTGCGCACGACAATGCCCTGGCGTCTAACAGCGCTGCGAGCGTGGCGGTATTCCATGTCACCGTCAGACTCCTCGGAGCAGCTAGCCCCAGATGACTCGGTAACGTATCCGCAGCGGCTACCGCCGCAGTCGAGCTTGACGCGGTCCCCTTTGCGAGTGATCCCGTAGCGTTCGCAGCGGCATTGGGGGGTTGGTGGGTCACTGATGGACGACAAGGAGGAAGGCGAGGTGCTTCCCGACGAACGCGAGGACAGCGAGGAGCCGACGGAGCTGGGCGGGCTGTTGGACAGGGAATACTCGTCCGACAGACGGGAGCCGGCAAAGCGCCTTGTGAGCTCGTCCACAGTGGGAGCGAAGTCGGTCTCGCGGATCTGGCGCGACGCGTAGGGCTTGGATGGCTTGGGGTGCTGGATCTTGGAGGGGGACAAGGCACGACCCTTGACGACGTCGTCGGACGCTCTGCGGGTGGTGGCAGCGGGCGCAGAGGCCTTGCCGCCGGGAACGTCGAGGATGTTGAGCTTACGACCGGTGGTGGGCTCGACGGTGTACTCGACGGCAGGGTCATGGGAGACGTGGTAACCGTCCATGATGTACTTGTGTCTAGTCAGTAATGGCGTGCATATGAAAGGGAGCAGAACAACTTACATAGTACCAGTAGCGACCACCCAACTGAAGCATCGAGGTCTGGAAGCGGAACTTGCCAGTCCATGCTCCTGGCTTAGACGAATCCTTGGACAGAGGAAGTTGACGGGTGTAACCATCCCAGGAGCCGAGCAGATGGACGGTCTTGACATTGGACGAGGTGCGAAGAGAGAACTTGAGCTGGACGGCGGCCATTTTTTTGCAGCAAAAGCAATCAATCAAATACTAAAAATTATATTATAGATCGTAAAAAAGGACGTTGTGCCGATCAACGGATTAAGTCGAATTAGAGCAGGGATTGCTCTCCTTGAGGGGAACACAGAGCTTCCTTGACGGGGAAGACCTCAAAAGGGTTCAGAAAGATGTGGATGACTTCGAGGCGTGGTGAAATGCACGATAGCGGTGCAAGGGGAAACCAGAAAGCGAGACTGGCAGCTGCGATTGATCCACGACGACAAAAGTGTGGATTGGGAGCGATTGCGATGCAGGCAGACTACCAGAGTCTTTGATGGATCGATTGTCTCACGGGCCAGAAGAGACTAGATTCAACAAGGAGAACAATGTATAGAATAGATGCGCTCCGTATTGACGGGGAACCAGTCCACGACACAACAACAAAGAACGGAATTAGAATAAAGAAACCTTCTGACTCGAAAAGTCAACAAGGCTCGAGCAAGATTAGAGAGAGCTGAACAACGTCAAACGTCGACCGGCGACGAAAGAAACCGTTGAAGGGCGGATTGTATAATTCCAGAAGTATCCCGAGACAAGGCAACGAAGGAAGAACAGAGAGCACAGCTCGTCTGTCCCAAAGTATGATTTTGTTGGTTAAAGAGAAAAAAAAAGAAAGGTATTAAGAGTATAGCAAGAAGGCAACAAACAAAAGCCAACCGATGCAGCCAGTGCACCAGGATACTTCCAAGAATTATGGGCAGCTCTAAGAAAGAAACACACAACCAACACTTGCTGAAGAGGAAAAGAAGAAGAAGAAGAAGCAGAACAGAACCAACAGAATTGCCATCTCGGCGGATACAGACGAGATCTTTATGGGAAAGTTGTCCAACCTCTGCCGATCCAGATTCAGTTGGTTTGCATACAACAGCAAGAAGAGGGGCAAAGACGCCATCAGCTGCAGAAGGACACACCCGGACCACTCGAGGCCCTTCCTTAAGGACTGGCGGGTAATGGCGCGCTGTTATTGGGCTGAGCGATCCTCCTCCGTTCGCTTAGGTAATCCTGAGGGGTGGACCTATGAGGCTGCCGCTTCGAACCAATTGCCACCGTAGATTTGCCGCTGTCTCTCACCTCCTTCCAAAACAGCCGTCCACTCACGTCGCCGATGGTCACCTCCGTCAACATGCAAGACGGCACAGATCGCAGATGCAAGAAACACACCTGCAGATGCTGTGCCTCTTCGCAATTGATGCGGCGAATCTTCCCCACTCCTTCGATAGCAGTGACTGCCCTCGATAGGCTGGCATCGGAATGAGCGAAAAAGCAAACCGACATAGGTCATAAATCTTCCGTGCTACACGTGCAGGAAGCCTGGGCCAACAGCTTCCTTGCAAAGTCAACCCAATCGAGCACATCCAATTCGTCAACCCGTTCGAAATATTGTTGGTATTTTTTTTATTTCTTATCTAGAAGATGATCGTAAAGTATTTTACATTCAATAACGGAGGGGTCAAAGTCAAAAGGATCATCCTGCCAGCTCATACCTCTCACTTTCTGCATCGCTTAGGGCAAAAAGGGAAAGAATTAACAGGAAATACAGAAGGGTGGGCCAGGAAGGAGTAAAAGAAAAACCCCCCAAAAAGTTCATCCCAAAACGTGTTATGTTAGCACCTCAACGGTTCTACCCCCTGGTGTCGTAAGAAAAGCAAAAAAAGAATAAATCAGTAGTACAAACTTCCATCTTGCGTCCGCTAGTGCGCCAGAAATATGCCGAGTAAATGTGTTGATCTCAAGTCTTGGAAACGATATGGGAAGTGCAAGTGGCAGAAGCAACCACGATGCTGTAGACAGAGAGATGCAAAGGTCCCAGCAACCAGGCACTAATCACTGTCACGATGAAGAATTACTAGAGTAATGACGAGACGCCGTGGTTGAGTGAGGCACCCCTGCTGTCGAGTTAACCGCTGCAGACAGGCCCCTACCGCACGGACACACCGGAGCGGTTGGTGAACATGCGAGCAGCAATGTTCATCGCAGCCAGCTCCTGGAACAATAGCTTGGCCGCATATGGAATGTGGACCTGCGAGATCCGATGCTTGTTGTTACACAGTCGACATTCGAATAGACCCTTCTTCAATTTCCTGCAGAGTATGTATCGTTAGCAACCAAAGTAGCACATTGATGAGCGATCGGGTCAACTTACGCAATAGGGGTCATCAGTCCACAGTCATCGCAGATGTGGACGCGGAATGGGTCGGAAACGTCAAACAGACGTTCCTTCAGGAAGGCACTGGCACCGTGGGCAATCATACAATCGCGCTCCATCTCTCCGAAACGTAGACCACCATCACGAGCACGACCTTCCACCGGCTGTCTGGTCAAGATTTGGGTTGGGCCACGAGCACGTGCATGGATCTTGTCATCGACCATGTGGCGCAGTCGCTGGTAGTACGTCGGGCCCAGGAAGACCTGCGCGACCAGCTTGCGTCCGGTGTGACCGTTGTACATCACCTCGAAACCACGAGACTGGTAGCCATGTTCACGCAGAAGGCGAGAGACCGAATCGACTGTGACGTCGGTGAACGGCGTAGCATCACCCTCGAATCCACGAAGGGCCGACACTTTACTGAGCTGACACTCGATCAAGTGGGCGATGGTCATACGCGATGGAATAGCGTGGGGGTTGATGATAAGATCGGGCACCACACCTTCCCTTGTGAAAGGCATGTCCTCCTGGCGATAGGTGATACCAATGGTTCCCTTCTGTCCATGGCGCGATGCGAACTTGTCACCGATCTGAGGAACCTTCGTTGTCCTCATGCGGACCTTGACGAATTTGAGGTCATCGTTGCTGGTGGAAACCAGAACCTGGTCGACAATACCGTTCTCCGTGCTTCTCAGAGGAGTGGACACATCCAGCTTCGTGTGGGCCTTTGTGCGTTGACCGAGCTCCTCCGATTCGGGTGCCAATGGTGCAGTCTTTCCAATAATGATATCTTCTCCAGAAACCCGCACACCGGGAGCAATGATGCCGTCATCATCCAGTTTATCATATGTTCCTTTCCTCATACCGATGGTGTCGGAACGCATGGGCTTCTCGAAACGCTCGACCACCGTCAAACCAACCATCTTCTCGGAGTCGGTGTAAGTACGGTAGAATAAACTACGGAACAGACCCCGATCGATGCTGCTCTGGTTCATGATGACGGAATCTTCCTGGTTGTATCCAGAATAACAGGCAATTGCCACAATGGCGTTCTGTCCGGCGGGGAGCTCACGGAAGCGCAAGAATTCCATTGACCGCGTGGTGGCCAGTGGCTTCTGTGGGTAGTACAGAATATTTGCCATGGTCTCCATACGCTGGTCGAAGTTCGTCAAGAACACACCCATAGCTTGCTTACCCATAGCCGACTGGTAGGTGTTACGAGGCGACTGATTGTGGTCCGGGAATGGAATGATACTGGCACAGACACCAAGGATCATACTGGGATGAATCTCGCAATGCGTCCAGGTGTGCGCCTTTTGACTGAGAATGGATCGGACACGCTTGTTGGGGTCGTTGGTTTCATCCTCCAGAGTGTAGCCGGCCTGCAGTTGTTTCGAGATCTCAAGATCCTCAGGTGTCATGACGATCATGATTGTCTCTTCCTCTTCCGCATCGACGTATTCGACAACACCCGACTTCACGAGGCCATCCCATCCGAAGTAGCGCTCTCTGCGCTCTTCGGGATCCAGATCTGGTGGCAACTCCTTGTCTGCTTCCAATTTGCGAATATGCTCCTTGTTCAAGACTAGCGAACCGCAGTTTTCACTCTTTGGGTCGTTATCAATCACGAACAACGGTCGGCACACACGGCCAGCGTCGGTGAAAATCTTGAATTCACGATCACGGATGTCACGGATCAAGCTGACCTCGTGGGAGATCATATTGCGGCGACGCAGTGAGTTCATAGTGTTGACCAAGTGAGCAGGATCCCGGTGAATTCCAACCCAAACACCATTGACGAAGACCTTGGTAGCATTAGGTGTGACCTGGGGTTCGAATTCCTCGAGCACCTCCATGTTACGCTGGATCATGAAATCGATGATAGGCTCACTAGGGGTACCGACAGTGATGTAACACATGAGTGCCAAGTTCTTGACCAAACCACAAGCTTGACCCTCGGGAGTTTCTGCAGGACAAACCAGGCCCCAGTGGGTGTTGTGAAGCTGACGAGGTTTGGCAATTTTTCCATCACGACCAATAGGCGTGTTGGTACGACGCAGGTGGGAAAGGGTCGAAGCATAAGTGTAACGACTGAGCACCTGAGACACACCGGCCTTGGAGCTTGCCGCTTTTTTCTGTTCTCCCCAGTTACCGGTGGCTAGAGCATATTTGAGACCACCCGTCAATGTGCTGGCCTTGATGCCGATGTTCAGATAGATCTCACGGTTAGTCTCGACGCATCTCTGTACGTAGCGCTGGAGGTCTCTAGTAACTCTGGTGAACAGAACACGGAAAAGGTTTGCAAGAAGTGGACCTGCGAGATCCAAGCGCTTCTTTCCAAAGTGATCACGGTCGTCGACGTCCCGGCGACCCAGCGCACATTGGAGGAGTCTATGCACCATGTAGCCCAAGAAGAACGCCTTGCGGGTCTCGCTGCCCTCGCTCTGGGAAATGTGCGGCAACAGTTCCTTCTGCATGATTTCTCTGGCGTATCTAACACGTCGCTCGTGGTTCATGCTCGACTGAGTGGATCCTCTCTTGGCAATAAAGTCGAGAGCGACTTCACGGTCTTGAATGACGAAACCTTCTTCAATACAAGGCTTCAGCATTTCGAGCATAGGGGTATCATTCCGGTCGTAGCAGATGTGATTGAGGATGTCCTCGTCAGACACCACGCCGAGGGCTCTGAACACGACTACAATGGGGATGTCCGTCTTGACATAAGGCAAAGTCGATCGGATGGTCGGACCAAATCCACCCTTACCGGTATCGCCCTTAGCAAAGAGCTTCAGCGATAACTGAGACAGAAGTCTCGACCCCTTCTCGACGGCGCTCCGAATCTCAGCGACATATGGTGTAGGGCTTGGTGGGGCCTTCTTGAAGACCTGAACAATGTTACCGGCACTTCGCTCCTGAGCGATCAAAACCTTTTCACTTCCGTTGATGATGAAATATCCGCCGGAATCGTAGGGACACTCGTTCCAATTGTAGAGCGCTTGTTCGCTCAAGTCCTTAAGAATGCAATACTTGGACTTGAGCATGATGGGAACCTTTCCTATGAAAACAGTCTCCTCCTTGGCCTGGTCAGGGGCAAGTTCTTTCTGTTCCCAATGAAGGTAGGTTCCCCGGCTCTTCCGGTCCTCGTCCGCATCGACAGGCTCATCTTCGTCACGATCGGCGACAAGTCGTTCGCGACCCTCCATGACTCTTTTGGTGATTCCGAGATACAGCGGACTGGCATACGTAAGGTTTCGCAGGCGGGCCTCCTGAGGCAACATGATCGTGGTCGCACCATCACCTTCAGTTACCGAAGGTCTGGAGAGCATGACTGTGCCGAATTTGAGCTCGTAACGACGGACGACGACCGGGTCGACTTCATCTTCCGCGGGTGGCAGCGTTTGATCGAGAGTAACCTGGCCTTGTTCCTCCACTAGCTCCTGCATAGTCGATGAGATGAATTCGTCGAAGGAATCCAGCTGTTGCGACACAAGACCCTTGGTGTCGAAGAAGGACGAGATAACGGTCCAGCAGTCTTCCGAGGTAATCCCCTCCTCCACATCATCGTAGAACTCCTCCTCGTAAGCATCGTCGTAGTCAGCCATTTTATCCGGGATGAGTCTCGAAAGAGACCAAGATGAGACGAAAGTGTCGGCACAATCGGTGAGCGCAGGAGGCGCGTCGCGCTCAGCGGAGAAGATCCGACTTCAGAATAGTCCAAGTGCTGCTACAAGAGAGTGTCACTGATTAAATCGCTTTGGAGGACTCGGTAGAAGATTAATCAGCAAGCCGGGAATCCCTGTTGGATAGCAAAGTGAGATGTCCCAGGCCAGCTGTGATGGTGAAGGGAGCAAAGGCTGGACTGATTGTCTGCGGGCTCTGATGGATCTTCCAACTGAGCCGCCACTAGCGCCTCGACCCCGAGTGGACGCCGGAGCTGCACGCTAACCCAATATAGAAATGTTCAAGTCACCTGATCAGAGGTCCAGATCAATCATGCATAGACTCTGTATTCCTTCCTTGTCATGTAAGTATTGGACGGTAAATTCACTCTCTAAGCTGGAATTGAAGTTGGGTGGATGAAATTGCACAGTGATTGTTTTCTACTACATTGGTAGCCCACTGAGTATTATACAAATGATAATTCATCTCCTAAGGCGACAGTCACTGATTTAAAGAAACTGTAGCAGAGTTCCAAGCATATCCTTTAGATCCTTTTGCCCAGGCTCCTCATCTGTGAGTCCTTCAATTTGCTCTATGGCAGCAATCAGCATCTAAAAGATAGTGAGATCATGAATGGTAGCTTACCAAGTAATGTTCCCCGAATAATGGACAGATTCTCGTCACGGTCTGCCAGAAGCGATTGGATCTTCTTCTTCGCTCCATCATCTTCAGCCACTAACCAAGCCAAGATGACGTCGATCAACTAAGAATATTGTCAAAAATGTGTGGACAATCAATCTGGGGAGTATTAGACAAACCTGTAAGGAGAAGAGACCAGCATCGAAGCGCCTGCCCAGCCACTCGGCAGCCATAATATCTCGTTCCTCATCATTTAAACGCTTTCTCTCTTGTTCAATTAACTCTTCCACAGGCGTTACCCTTGAGGCATACTCCCTTCGAAGCTTAATAAGCTGCTCGATCTTCTCGTAGTCTTTTTCCATGAACTTTGCAAGGGTGCGGATGCGCGCTGCAGAGCCTCCGGGGAGAAGACGCAGCAGGGAAGCAAAGATACCCAACAGGTGTTCAACAGTTTGGGCCTCTTGCTGCAGGGCGTTAGTCTCAATACATCTTGCTTCATATATGAGTTTAGCATACCTTTCTCATGAACATGCCGAAAACAGTCCTCAAGCCTGCCGCCTCGATCAGGCGTTCGCAAGCGGCGGCACCCCCTTGTCCACCTAGAGCATGATCAAGAACTCGCAAGGCGCGCTGTTTACTGAACTTCCCTTCCTTGATCATGATTTGCGCAAGTTCAATGCCTTCGCCTTCGATGAACTTCTCCTTCCCAGCATCTTCGTCGACTAAACAGATCAAGCAGTCGAACAAGTTCTCCACATACTCCTCCTCATCCGAGTCCTTTTCGGGGTCACGTTTCCGATATTGACTGAGCAGTTGAAGCAGGATGTCAACGCCATCGAGGCTAATGAATTTCTCTCTATTCTTCGAGGATGACTGCAACAGAATTGCCAGGATTTCTGCAGCATATTGCTTATTTTGGCCGACAGGTGACTCTTTCCGCTGGACGCGAGATAAGAGCCATGACAACATCGCAGAGTCTTGTCCAATCTTCTCAGCAAATGAAATTTGCGATGCTAGGTTTTCAAGCCCGTCTTTGGGATATTAGCTGAGGATCTGGGAAGTCGGGGAAATACTGAGATACTCACTCAGCACATAGTACACTCCCGCTCTGTCAGCCTCGTTCGCTTCATCTAGTCTCGACAGGTTTTGGGACAGAAGCTCAAGTAGATCGGCATCCAGCTGAAGAGTCGATTAGAGCCTGAAGGAATTCGCGGACCGGGAAAAACCTACCATAGCATTTACCAAGGTGTCCCATTGCTCCTGCTCAGCCTCGACATCTTCGTCCGTTAACTCACTGATGGTTTGAATGGCATCAATAGCGATGTCTGTATTTTCATGTGATAGCAGCGACACTAATGAGCCAGCACAGCCCATTTGAGCGAATTCGCCATATAATTCAGGATGCTCCGACAGAATGGACACGCTCTTGATTTCCGTATCTAGATCAGCTTCAGAAGCCATAAACCTGTATAGGAAGTCAGTACCTGGGCCTTGGAAAGAAAATCTTTGGTCTGGAAATGTCGCATACTTCTGGGGGTCATTTTCGAATTTCGCTCGAAGCTCAGCGTTTTTCGATATTTTCTTCTCGAAGTTCAGCGCAAACCGTCGCACCCAGGCAGAGTCAAACTTTTCGACCTAAGCTGGAATCAGCATCTCGAATTGATCTGGGCTTTGTTGTGAGCCAGCAGTGGTCATACCGCTGCATCATCATCCTCCTGTTGATCGATGTACTGCATTGCCTGGGCAGTTTTGCGCTCCATTCCTCCACCGAAAAAGCGTCCTTCTTCATCATCTGCGCCCTCCTCGGCATCAAGATCTGGCGGTAATTCTGGGCCGGCTTCGCCATCGTCCTCCTCGTCCTCTTTAACAGTAGCATTCTTTCCGTTAGACTTGACGTCGCTGTCGGTGCCTAGCTTGGCTGCTTTATATAGTTCATCTTCGTGTCGCGTGTTAGCACTTGATGCGCGTTACGAGGGGGGGTAGGTCCGAGGCATACTGGGATCTGGAGCTGGTTCGAACTTCCGCTTGCCGCTTCCTGTAGCTAGCGGTTTCTATAGAAATCAGCTTGGGTTCCATCAAGAAGCAACAATCTCAAGCAACGTACCTTGAAAAGCTCATCTATGCTTGTCATGGTTGCGGCGTGCGCAATCAGGGTGGAGAAGCAAGCGACCGCGCTTCTGATCAACCACAACTGCAATCCAGGAATCCTCTCTGGCTGAAAAGAAATAAAAGATGGAGCGAAGCAGCGAAGCCCTCCAGTCACATTCGAAGACTGACTTTATTCAGCTTGTACGCCGCGTTAACAATCGGCGATGCGCGCAGCTGCTCCGGATAATATGATACGGTCGGCGGGCAGAGCTAAAAGCGCAATGCATGACGCCAAGCATCGGAGCAGTCGAAAGATTTCTCGACTTACGTCCTGCACGGTCATCACTCCAATAACGCCAGTGACTATCACATTGCTTCCAATACGTGTTTTCAGCAGCATTTTCTTTTACATCCACATCAAACCATGTCTCCCAAGCAGCGTGTCGTTGTCTCCAGCTCTGGCCGGCCCCAGAAGAGCTTTTTGAGCG
This sequence comes from Hamigera avellanea, assembly GCA_027569715.1. Lineage (NCBI taxonomy): Eukaryota > Fungi > Ascomycota > Eurotiomycetes > Eurotiales > Aspergillaceae > Hamigera > Hamigera avellanea. Next base: position 14,642 of record JAPDKU010000150.1, read on the forward strand.
CCGCATACGATGAGCTCACCTCCCCCGAGAACACCACCATTGTGAGAAGCATCCTGATTTTCGGCGTAAGTACTTTTCTTAGATGAAACTGAACCTACTTGATGCTGGTAGTAGAGCAGAAACTAACGATCCTATTCCTCCCAATAGGCCGGTGTCGCTTTCTTCCACAGCAGCCTCGGCGAACTCCTCCTCCCTCCGTAAGTCCAGAACAACCTTCTCGCCGCGCGAATGATCTCTGCAGCTATCTCTGTAGCTACCTTCGATCTGAGTACTGACTTTGATAAGTCTGTAAATGAATCGTTGCGAAACCCACGGTCGGCATGATAGAACGGTCGGGAGTTTTTTGGACGGTGTCGATGAAGAGCACCTGCGATGATTGGGATACCATTTACCCAGCTTTGCATTAATGGGCTACATGTATTATAAGTTATTGTGATTAAACGGCATGCAATTTCTTTCTGGGTGGTCTTTGGATGAACATGTCCCAACCGTACAACGTGCTGAGATATCCAAGAAGATTCTTGCTCAAGTGACAAAGTCAGACTTTATTTCAGTCAGGACTCGAGACAAACGGTATGGAATAATAGTATATCTATAGTGTGGTTTTCAAGAAGCAAGAACGAGTCGTGAGCAGGAAATGTATTCAGAGATCGTCGACATTTCACGTTTGTATATATATCGTTGCATCCGATTCCAAATGCAGCGTATACTTCACCAACCACGTCGAGTTCCATATCAACAACGTCAACTAAGTCTAATCAGTCTGATCATTGAGCCGTTTACTTGTTAAACTCATAACGAGGTCAGGAATAGACACAGAAGAACAAGGTGATTGTGATACGATATGGAGTTTGTTCGCTGCGTTATCATCTGCAAACCTCATCTTCAAATCTTGGTCTGATGAACGAAAAGAACCTATCGCTGACGTTGTCATTATAAATCAGGACGAGGATCACAGCCGTTCTAGACAGAAGCAATGTCTATCTCGAGATGCCGAGAAAAGAATGCAGTTGTAGCCAAGATTCAACTACCTAGAAGGCTAGAACCAGACCCATCAATCACAGAGCCAATAGCGAGTGGAACACTGAGAAAGAGTTGTTGTTGCCAGCGGCTAACTTAATTCCTCCACCCGCAAAAACCCCACACGGTACTAACACATCCCGAACACCGCCTTCTTCCATGACTGAAGTGGTGTCAAGACTCAACAGCCAAATCGATATGGGGATATCATGATCTCCAATTTGGAGACTTTCTGTATCTCCCCTTCCAGCTGCTGGAGTCGCTGACAGGAGCAGGAGCACCTCATCCAGATCATGGCTGCGAAACGTAAACTCCAAGCAGAGGCTCACGATGAGCCCGACCCCAAGAGATACTTTCAGGGATACGGCCCCGAAACGGAGTGGATGGTCGATCCTAAGCCTCCGCGAGGATGGCGAATGATGGGAAATCCAGCCGTACGGCCTTCATTACCGCTCTCGAATATGGTCTCCGCTGTGCAAGATCTACTCGATCCCGATTTTGACCCGCTCATTGCCATCTTAGACGACGAACCGCGTTTCCTAAAACCACTACCGTCTCGAATCGTGGCAGAGGATCTAGAATTTCTACGGTTTCGAGGCGCTCTCACCATTCCGGAGAGTGGTTTGCGAACTGAACTATTACGATGCTATGTTCGCTGGGTGCATAGTTTCATGCCGGTGTTGGACCTACACGTGTTCCTTCGGCGCATTGCGGAGAATGATCCCAATGGCAATATCAGCCAACTGCTTTTCCAGGCAGTGATGTTCGTCGGAACAGCTTTTGTCGATCTTAAGCATCTACAGGCGGCGGGTTACGCGACGAGGAAGATTGCACGGAATGCGTTCTACACGCGAGTTAGAGTATGTCTGGATTGTGCGGGCTCAATGAGACAGAGGATGGCAACTAACTTGGGAGGCTAGCTTTTATACTCCTTCAATTGCGAAGAAGACCGAATCGTAATCCTCCAGACCGTCCTCCTGATGACCTACTGGTCCGACCAAGAAAACTGTCCTCAGAGGGACATATGGGACTGGATTGGAATATGCAATACACAAGCCCATTCAATCGGGCTAAATAAAGACCCGGCCAAGTCTGATCTAGACGTTCGGACCAAACGATTGAGAGTACGACTATGGTGGAGCATATATTCCCGCGATCGCTTAATCGCCATGGGGATGAGACGACCGACCCAGATCAACGAGGGGACTAGCGACGTCCCTATGCTAAGACTGGACGACTTTGACTTCGAGCCTTTCGCTCCCTCTGTTCTCGACATGCTCCGTTGTCGCCAACTCGAAGATGTTTCCCATCAAAAGCGCCTGGCAACAATGTTTATCGAGAAGGTTAAGCTCTGCCAGTGCATCGGCAGAGTGCTATTCGCTCAATACTCCCCATCGCATCGACAGTTTGGTACCACCACCAGCACAACGATAACTCTGATACCGAGGCAGGCCTCCGAATCAGAGCTCGCAAGGTGCAGCCAGAAACTGGAGTCCTGGCTAAGTGGGTTACCAAAGGATGCGCAATATATTCCATCATCCAAATCTAATTTTACCGAAGGAGAAGAGGTCCTACTTCTCCATGGTGCCATGTTAAGGATGCTCTATCATGCTACCAGCAGCGCTTTACATCGACCCTGGGCCGCAGGAACCCCCAGCAAGGACCATTCCAAGTCACGGCTTGAGTGGACCACGACCGCCCGTGCGAAGATGCAGGACGCAGCGACAGGCATTACGCATATTGTCCAAGGTCTCAACCAACTAAATTTAACCAGATTCCTTCCCCAATCTGGAGTGACTGTTATTCTCCCAGCAGCCGTAGCGCATCTGGCAAATGCATTGTCCGAGAATCCGGCTGTTCGAGAGGCAAGCATCTACAACTTTCACAAGTGCATTCAGGTCCTCAATGGGCTGAAAGATATATACCCCGCCGCAGATATTGAGGCGGCACACATAGAAGCTGCTGTCAGAAGGCAGTCCGATAGCTCCGGCCTCTTGTCGAGGCTCATGTTTCGCGAACTGAGCAACGCAAACATGAATCAACTACAGACATCATCTCAAGCACCGAAGCACAGTAGTGAAAACAACGCACTTGCCATGATTCCTTATCACGAACAAGAACCAAGCCAAGAACGAAAACATTCACAGCATGGACACCAGGCCTCAACCACGAAACAAGGCACTACGTCCGAATCCGAGTTCATTAATCATCAACGCACACCCTCGGCCACCTTCGACCCCGACTTTACCTTGAATTCTCCATATTCCAACATGTTGGCCATCGACATCGATTTATTTCCCGGACTCTCCACCGCAGAACAGGATATCTCGCCTGGAAGCCCAGAATTCGAGATGGATTGGACAGAGGAGTTTCTCAATGGACCGTCACCCACAGCGGGGCTGAATTATGATTTTCTTCCTTCGGGTTTCAAGAACCATAATCATTCGTTTTCATTGTCTCCTGGCAGAGAAGAAGGTTTGACCACAAACGGGAGTATGGATATAACGGGCGATCTGGATCGTGATTTGGGTTTTTTGCAATCTAGCGATGATACATTCTGATGATACATTCTGATGATGACTTTGAGTATATACTTCACCTTCCAATGAGAATGAAAATGAATATAATGAACGTCGATCACACTGGCCGATCGTCATCGTTCTGGGCACTTGGACAAGCCGGACTTTTGCAATGCCCTGTTCGGGGAACTCCCGAATAACTGGCCAGTTGCCTTTAAATCGGCATGCATGACTTGGCAAGAAGATATCATCTGCAACAGTGGATGTCATCCATATGAGCGATATTCCGCGACTTCCGTCAGGGCCCCCTGCCAAGAGGCCATCGTTTCTTCATGGTTTATCTAACTAAACGATCGAGGTTACATGCAATCTGATCTAAACCACATAGGATGTTACCCCAGACGGCTGAATACTGTGGGAAAGACCTTTTGACCAATTATGCAAATAGTAGGTATGGTACGATCATTCTCTCAATCACAACAATAATTACAAATAAATCCTACCTGACTTGTATAAACACGATGTAAAAACAGGTACGAAACAGAATGAAACAGATCTCGGCATGTACTGTAACTATACTAACCAAGTACCGCAAGGATGAACTGCCTAATTCGGCAAATGGTTTCAAGTCCCGTCCGTTGTTCCGTCCTTGAATTTTGTTTTCTCCCAGTCAGCTCCTCCAGCCAATATCATCCACAATTCCATTTCCTGGGTTGATGCAATGCAAATGTCTGCATGACCTGACTACGCGTAGCCTGGTACGAATTTCCAATTGGGTTCTGCAGCTTGGCTTAGTCTCGCAGCGCCGTGTGGTGACGAGGGTCAACCGAGACTGACGAGTGCGGGGAACGAGGTCCTTGTGATGAACGATGGTTGCATTCAATGCATTGGAATCCTACTGCGTTAGCTCGTTTCGAGAGATCCATAAATATGAGGGTATCCGGCGACAAGGAGAAACAAGGTCCTTACGACGGCAGGCTGCTCTATCTCTCTTCCCTCTGGCTTCGACTTAATCTCCCCCGTTGACCATCCGCAATGCGAATCCTTCTCACGCTGCCTACGCTGTGTGGCCTAGCCGCAGCCTGGCTACCAGGCTCAGAAAAGGACATCTACTCGGTGGATGGTGAGAACCTCTTCAATACCACCACCCCCGATCCTTCCAACGGCAAGCGATGGCTCCCAGCGTCTGGCAAAATCCGCGGTGTCAACTTGGGCACGCAGTTCGTCTTCGAGCCTTGGATTGCGACTCAGGCCTGGAACGCCATGGGCTGCGGCGACCAGAAATCCGAATTCGACTGCGTGATGAAGCTGGGCCAGAGCGCTGCCAATTCAGCCTTTGCGCAACATTGGGCGTCGTGGACCACCCAGGCCGATATCTCTCAGATGCGGAGCTACGGGTTGAACACCATCCGTATCCCCGTGGGGTACTGGATGCGCGAGGACATTGTCTACGCCGATAGCGAACACTTTCCCCAGGGCGGGCTTGCGTATCTGGAGAAGATTTGCGGATGGGCGAGTGATGCGGGCATGTATATCATTATTGATCTGCATGGACTGCCTGGTGCTCAGGTGGCTCAGCAGCCCTTTACGGGACAGGTACGTGATGCGTTTTGCCCCCCGGGCATCGGACGGACTGCTCATGGTTTACATTCGGCACTGTAGTATGCACCCACGGCTGGCTTCTATCAAGATTACCAGTATGAGCGAGCCCTCAAGTTCCTCGAATGGATGGCCAAGATCATCCATCAGAACAACAATTACCGCAATGTCGGGATGTTGGAGATCGTCAATGAACCACTCCAGAACGCAGGCCAGGTCTCTTCCATGCGGAGCAACTACTATCCGAACGCATTCAAGGTACGCCTTCGGTCTATCTAATCTCTGTCATCAGGAATATTTCCTAACACAACACTCCCTCGCCAGCGAATCCGCGCCGCCGAACAAAGCCTCGGGGTCACCTCCAACAACTACCTGCACATTCAAATGATGAACCAGAAATGGGGTTCGGGCGACCCAACCCAATACCTGACCGATAACTACTTCGCCGCCTACGACGACCACCGATACCTGAAATGGGACACAAGCGTCGGCGTCTCCAAGGACAACTACATCCGTACATCCTGCAACGACGACCGCGGCGGGAACTGGCCCACCATCGTGGGCGAATGGAGCTTGAGCGTTCCCGACAACGTGCAGTGGAACTCGGACTGGGCGCCGGGCAATAACCAAGATTTCTATAAGAGGTGGTTCGCAGCCCAGGTGATTGCCTATGAGAAACAGGATGGGTGGGTGTTTTGGACGTGGAAGGCGCAGTTGGGTGACTATAGGTGGTCCTATCAGGGTATGTGTACCATTTCTTTGCTGTTCGGTGTGACGAGGAGATTTGGGAGAAAGATTGGATGTCGTTGCTGACACTTGGGCAGATGCGGTTGCCGCGGGTGTGATTCCCACCAACATCGACAGTGTGTATAATATGGGAGTTTGTTGATGGGTGGTCGAACACGGAGGCATGGTCGATCTGTGGTGGAAGCGGTCATCGAAGACAACGTGGGCAAATACCTGAACCTGAATTTGTAATAACATGAAGTGCAGGGCCCACGTCCTTGCAGACGGAAGTCAATGAAAGTAATTTGTCACAGCCAGATCGACGTAGTGGTATCATTTGCAGACACAACTCACAGACTCAACCACCCACCTAACTAGTCAAGATCTAGTCTATTCGACTCATGAGGATATCTCGGGTAGAACGAAAGAAACAGCTCAATAAAGTAACAACACCCTCCGACGCATTGATGACTCGAACACTTGCACCCTCTATGTATGCAAAGACAGACCGGTAAACTGCATTGGTCACGCGCAACCCATTCATCTATTCCATCTAGCGCTTTCATCGCCCTCCTCCCAGGATTGTTCAATGTATCCCAGAATTTTCTTGACGTCCTGGACCTTGGCTTTGTCGCCGGTATTCTTGCCCATGTTGTCGCTGAGCTTGACAGCTGGACGGCCATTTGCAGTCGCAATCTTGATGACAATGTTAAGAGGCTTCGATTTCTGGCCGTCCGACTTGTTTGTGAAGTCATCTGAGAGCACGGTTGTTTAGCTTCGGGGAACGTTCTGTGGAGGAAAGAATGTAGGGCATACTGGTGAAGAAGGTTCCAACGCCGAAGACAGGCTTGAAACCAGCCTCCTCGGCAATGACCTTGTACTCCAGACAATGCTCGATATTCAACGAGTCCGAGAAGACGACTGTCTTTTCGTCCGTGATACCTTCCCTGTTGTAAAAATCGCGTACCAGTTTCACGAAGTAAGACGGATCGCCTGAATCCTGGCGGATACCGGTGTAGACCTGAGCGTATGTTTTGCTAGGGTGCTTGGCTTCGCCGTTGTGCAGAGGAGCGGTCACGGGGGGCTTAGTCTCTGCCTCGCTTTGGATATTGGACTGGACTGTGGTGGCGGCTCCTGATGGTGCAACGGTAACTGGACCAACTCCTGCGATGGTGAAATCGGGTATTGGTTTGCGGAAAGCATCAAGGAAGGCCGGTGTACCGAAGGTGTCGGTCAGTGCGATACCAAGGACCTATACGAATTAGTTAACTTCTTCGGGCATCTCCATCGGTTCCCTCAATTTGGTAGAGTACATACCCCTTCGCCAAAGCAGCCCATCCAGTAGCGCAGACCCAATTCGTTGGCGTTTTCGTAATCGTCAGTGATGGCAGCAATCGTCATGTACCATTCATGAGCAACAGTGCCAACAGGATCAACGTTATACTTCATCGCGAAATGAACGTTGCTTGTGCCTGTGAAAACACCTTTCCATCCGTTTTTCTTGCCCTCCTGCGCCGCACGAGTAAGACCCTGCATGACCAAGTCATGGGTATGGTAATCACGGCGACGTCTCGAGCCGAACTCAGAAAACACGCAGCCATTCTCGAGCAAGGTACATCCCTTCCTGCATGCTTTATCTTCCTGGTTGCTGTAGTCCCAGTCCTTGTCGCAGAACATAAAGTATGCCTGACTCGTCAGAGCCAGCAGAGGAATCTCGTAGAGGATAGTTTCGACCCAGAGACCTTTGGTAAAGTATTCGAGATCGCCCAGATCACTGTCACTACCAGTGTCTTGAACAGGGGTGAATTTGATTTCGATCTGCTCGGACGGTTTGAGTTGGAAGGTGGAGAGGTATTGAAGGTAGGCATCGTTGAGGTAAGGACAGTGTGATTTGAGGAATTCAAGCTCATCAGGTGCAACGCGAATGTTTCCCAGCTCTAAAGAAGTATTCTCGTGTCAGATATACTGTCCTAGGCACCAGCTCAGCTTCACTCACTCTCTATCTGTTCCAACAGCCACTTGTATGCGCCACGCGACAATTTCAACTGCGGGGTACGGTTCGTGAAGCCATAGGTCACATCTGGATGAGTAACGTCGTCAATTTCATTTTTCTTTCAAGTGAAGTGAATAATGAACAACTTACAGACATCAGGAAAGTATTTCAGAACCGCACATTGCATAGTCAATTTGTACAAATCGGTATCCAGAAGGGAAACAACCCCCTCTGGTAGCGGGGGAGAAACTTCTTGACCCATTTCGCAGGTCGTGGTCGCCTTCTGTTCACTCGGATGCAATTGGATCGTATGCGTCTCTGGTAAACAGGGAAATATTATCCTCCAGCTATTGGATTCTTCAAGAATATCGAGAAGATGTTTTGACTGTTCAAGAAAAATCCAGAGGCAATACAGTCATAATTCCAGCGCGGGGAACCGAAAGGCCGATAGAGGGGATGTGCCGCTTCAGTGGGGTTTCAAAAGTATTTAACACGCAAAAACACGCTAGTTTCACCGCCTATAATACTGCCAGGCAACACAACGACAGCGCGCTTGGCTTTAAATATTCTAATCCTCTATATATTTTCTATCGCGAGAAATAAGGAATCGACCCCTACTCTGCGAGCTTGCATATGCGAGCTTTACTTAATTAGATGGGGCTATCGCAGAATTCATCAAAAACACCCTTTCGAGTACCATGCCTCATCGTGTTCAGGCGATTCTAGATGCAGATGGTGATTAGTGGAGTTTAGTACTAAATAGGAAAGCGGTCATTTTTGCTTGGTTTTGCGTGCTAAATACTTTTGAACCCCACTGTAAGATCGGTGTTTGCTGTGTTTGCTCCGATATTACGATGATGACATTCGGAATCGCTCAGGACAACGTCATCACTGTAATATTGACAACCCCTGTAGATTGGAGATAAGCAAGTCTTGCATAAGAAAAGGTTTAACGGCTTAGAATTTATTAAGCATTTAAGTCCTTGTCTAAAGGACCCGTTGGGGGGAAAAAAATATAAACGGGCTACACTGTAAAATCTAGACGGCAAGATATTGTGGCGTACACCCACATAAATCTGGCTAGGTTTTGGCTAGATTGAACGAGCAGAACTTATAGCATTAGCAGTAAAATACACTGTGGCGGAAGGATGCCCTAAGTCATTGTGGAGTGAGTTAGGATCATTTAATATATAATATATCTTTAAATCTTTTTATCTATAGCAGTATCAACAGGGTCAGCTATTTTAATATAATAAATTATAAAAATTAAAGTAAGAGGAGCGATCTTAAAATAGTAAAGAAATAAATTAAATAAACTATAAGAAGTTAGAAGATGAGTAGGAAGATAATTAATAAAGGAGGAGCGCTTAATGTTACGAAACTCGAAGGTCCGAGGGGCTGCGACTCGTGAAGGAGCACTGACAACCAACCAACCCCCGGACGCTATGTGATAAGCGTCATCACGTGGAATCACCCCATGCCCGACACACCTGGGGAATCCAAGAACCACGTGACGTATTGTGGTAGATGGATAGACCGACCGATAAGCGGGTACTAGGTAGCTCGCGCCAACTACCGTCTACCATTATACCATCGTACGGTTCGTACCATCTACCACCTATACCATCATGGAGGACTGGATATATAAGGACACTCATTAGCACACATATATTTAGTTCTTCGCGATCAATCCTAATTGTTACTTGGATACCAACTTGCACTTTGCTCTTCACAGTTCAACTCTAAGACAACCCATCCTACAAGGCTACAAGTAGGGGACTCACTTGGTGATCTCTACTAGACCTCACTCTGTGACTGACCTACTTGGCACACCAACTGGCACGTCCTGCAAGATACTCAATAGGACCCGAGCCCGTGTAAGGCTTAGCATAGCAACGGTACGGTTGCGAGATACTCTTGGGATCGGCAGTAGAGTCCCGGTACGTATAACCCTCAGACGCCCTACTCACAGTGACCAGTCGGCCGTGCGTAACACTTAATATATATATTAAATCATTTATAAAGGAGCTATAAATAAGGTATAAATAAGAGATATATAGAAGACCGAGCTATAATAGAGAGCGGTAATAAAAATAATAAGTTAGAAGATAAATAAGATAATAATTAGGGAGTAGAGTGGGAAATCCTACCTCTCTATACCGCCTTCCCTATACAGCCTAGTCGGGAAAGTCACGTTATAGTGACTCAGATCTAGCCAATGGGGTTAGAGCTTAACGGGCCAATCAGAGGCAAAATCGAAATTTTTAAGAACGCCCGTAACTCTGCTACGCTCGCTGACGCTCGCTCCGCAAATAAATACCTGAAGATCAACAGCTTATCTTGTCTCATAATTTTACGGCTATTCGCTAGCATTGTTGGTTTCTTCGTGCGGAGTCCTTGTGTATTTTTCCAGAATAGTAAGCCTGTGGCTGATACATCCTGTGGCTGAGGCTTCTGTGTGCGGGGCCGCTTTGAGGCCATATAATAGCCACGTGACCTCTAATCCCAAGCGTCGATTGCGGTCTGGCTTCGCTCGTCAATTTATCACCATCGCCGCATCGCCATACCTGCCCAACACAACGACGCAGAGAAGTTGCGCATTCAACGTCCCCGGCGATCTTCATTTGGGCCGCTAGAGTCACTATCCTGTCAAAAGACCTGCCCCACTAGACGCCTATCACGACGTGTGCTGCTTAAATCTCGCCCTCGAGTGATCGCCGACCAAATCAAGGCCAAGGATCGATAAGATCAGAAATGTCGCACGGCGCGGAGGACTGTGCATCGGTGTTGGAACAATTTGTTCATGATGTTGCTAATCTTCCCGCCGAAATCAATCATTTGATGGAAGAGATCCAAGCGAAGGACAGGATCATCCAGGAATGCCGCACGACCATCAATTCTCGAGATAGCAGTTTGCAGAAGTTCATCAGACTGAATGGTAGTCTGACACCAAATCCAAAGGAAGAACAATATAGCAAGACCATCATACAAAATCTGGACAAGTGCCAGCAACTGCAAGACGAGAAGATCCAACTCAGCGATAAGGCATGCATTTTACTTGACCGTCAGATTAAAAAGCTGGATGTCAAAATCCGTGACCTTACGAAAGAAGGCGTGTTCCCTAATGACCCTCCTCTCCCCTCTCTATTCAACAACAAAGACCAATACCGCGATCCTCCGAAAGCGTTTTTCCCTGACCCTAATCCTTCCGATGCTACCACCTACTCCTCCCCTCTCAACCCAACATCAGGCAATGCAAACCTAGCGCTCAGTGTTGCGCAGAGACTCAATCAGCCCAACCTTGCTCGTGCCAATGGCGCAGCCGCTTTGCCTTCACTGAGTAACGCGCGAAGCTCCGCACCTGCAACCCCCGCATCGGCCGCGGTCCATCTCCAGCAACGCCAACGCGAATCCTCTGCGGGCGCGATAGACAGCAAGCGCCGACGCCTGAATGCATCACTTGGAACTCTTCCCGCCGCATCATCGAACCTACGGCAGTCATCGTTGGGACCAGGCACCCCCAAGGCTGGGACGCCAGTTGCTAGCCGTGCCGGCAGCGCTGGACCACGGGTAACAGGCGCAACGAAAAAGGCGATAACGAAGAAAATTGCACCACATCAACAGGTTAAGAAAGTCAAGGCCGGAGCCAATGGTAAGCCGACCAAACGGTCATCTAGCGCCAGCGGTCGTATCAAGATCGGTGGAACAAAGATGTCGCCCTCTGCCGGCGGAGATGAGGACGAGGATGAATCTATGCTCAGTAGCGCCGACGTCTCAGACTCGGAAAATGCAAGTGTGTCAAGGCGCGCGGACGAGGATATGGATGAGGAGGAGGAAGACGAAGGCAACGAGGATACAAAAGTCTATTGTACCTGTCGCAGTGTCAGCCATGGAGACATGGTGGCCTGTGATAACGACAATTGTCCTTATGAATGGTTCCATTGGAAGTGTGTCGGTTTGACCCGGGAGCCAGTGGGAACATGGTATTGCGATGAGTGTCGGCAGACATTGGGAAAGTGATAAGATTCTGTGATCTGCGTTTCGTTTCGTTTCGTTATTGGTTGGTCGCACGCCTTCCTGTAAATATACCCAGGGCGTTTCCTTCGCGAGTTCGGCTGAGCTTTATACAACGGGACATGAAAATGAGTGACATGGCATGATCCGACCATTGATTCTTGATCGTCTGCAACAAAGTAAGAAGTAGACTGATGACAGGTCCTGCTTTGCTTGTAAGCATTGGATGAGTGAATATGACCCTAAGATCGGTTTGCCTCTAATGGGTCTAGGTAGACAGCTCAAAGATGGATGGATATATACATGTATAAGGGGTTATGTCCCTAGAACGTAAAGAACGTACTTTTGAACTTCCGAGTTTCCTGAAATTCACCAAGTTCAGTCGCAGTAGCCCTCTTTTTCCTATGAAAAATGATCTCGTCGATCAAAAACAGGGGAGAAAATCTCGGCCTCCGCCCATATCCAATTCTAACGAAACGCCATCGCTATGCAAAAGAGACAATTTGCGCCAACAGTTTCACGCCTGCAGAGCGACTCTTCAAGAAGGAAAGCCCAGAGAGATGTAAACAAATAATGGATGGAAGAATGACGACCGCGGATTCAGAACGCCAGCCCCTTCTGTAGCCAAGGGTCAAAATACTCGCAGGTCTCCGGACTCACCGCACCACCAGGGGCGCAAAGCTTGAAAACGGGGCACTGGCCGCATGGAGCTTCGGTCATGCCATTCTGAACGGTTGTCTGCTGTGCCTCGGCATCGATTGGCTCTGCTTTCCGTACTTGCTGTGCCTTCACCGCATCGGGTTTCTTCACGGATTTGTACATTTCCCCGTTGTTGAGCGCCACCAATTTGTTATCGTAACACAACACTTCAAGGAGCTGAGCAATACTCTGTTCGCCGAGTCGGACGTGTGTAAGGGCACTCTGATTCACAGCGGCAGTGATCGTAGCAACAGTCGGATATCCTCGGTAGCCAGCGGGGAAAGGCAGGTACTGCTTTTCAGGTTCTTCGGATTCAACAGTCACGCCACCAGCGCCGGTCTTGATACGTTTATTCCGGTGTCGATCAGCGGCTGGCACCTCATACCAACTCTTGCGGCTCACGGTATATTCAATGTACCCGGAAAGACTGTTGATGAAGTCTGCGTCCAGCATTCCATCTGTAAACCAGGCACCACCCGTGACATCCTCGCTCGGCGCAAGCCCCGCAAGCATGTACATCTTGCGACTAGGGAACTTGACATTGTGAACACTTTTGATGTATGATTTTCCCTCCAAGGCTTTGAGGGAACGATCCAATATAGACTTGTGTAGACCGGTACGGGTTTGGATCGCCCGGACCCAGATACCAGATCGGCCAGTCGAGTGAATGACATTGTATACCAGAGCCTCGTCGGGCGTCAGATTCTGGAGCCTTCATTGTGGGGTCATTCATCAGTACAACCGCAGAAGATCAAAGCTAAAGGTGAATGAGCCTACTTTTCTGCATCCTCTCGCGAAATAATCTTCCATGCCAGCCGGTCGCCTTTACCCTGCAGAAGACGGAATAAATTCTGGTTGACAAGCGACTGGGCGACTTCCAATAGGAGCTTAAGGTCGTTTTTTGGTACAACGCCCAAGTTCAGAAGATCTTGCTGGTAGAACAAATCATCGGGAGGAGCGTTGTTCAGACAGGCGTCGTAGAGTTGGGAAGCCAGTTCAGCGACCGAGCCGCCAGAAGGTCCCGCGGAGGACATTTCGGAGAGAGGTATTCGAGACGGCTATTAAGATGAAAGATAGCGGTTATCGAAAGGATCGATGGAATACCATGTTCAAGTAGACAACAGAATTAAGACAATTCTGTAGTCATCACAACTATATGTGTGCTGGGGTCAGAGAACAGAAGGGAAGATCGTCACAATGATCGCGGAAATGCGCAGATTGACAAGCAGCGGAGATGTTTTTTGCTGAATGTAGGTGAACCGTGAGTGGGGGATTTGACCAAAAAGAGTCTAGGCGGCCACAGCTCACTTTTATTTTAGCCCTTTGTGCCTCAGGCTACTCCGTACTAGTAAATGCCCTAGGATAAGCTTTGTTGATGCCTGAGGCAGCAGTTTCTCCCGGAAATTTCGAGAAGCTGCGCCGACGGAGCTCATAATGCAGCAGCTCCTCCCGCAGTCACAGTCCCCAATCATTTCTTTGGTTTGACAACCATTACTCCAGATATTCTCTCACAGAGCTTCGTTAGAAGTTTTGCAGCATGGCTGACGCTTTGAAAGCAGAGGGCAACAAGGCCTTCTCCGCGAAGGACTATCCTACCGCCATGTAAGCTTTACCCCGCCTTTTGGAGCGTTCTGCTGTTACTTAGTTCGGACACATGCTGATTCCCCGACAGTGAGAAGTTCTCTCAGGCCATCGAACTCGACCCCAACAACCACATTCTCTACTCCAACCGCTCCGCTGTTTATGCGGCGCAGTCGGACTACCAGAAAGCCCTTGACGATGCCAACAAAGCGACTGAAATCAAGCCGGACTGGTCAAAGGGCTGGAGCCGTAAGGGCGCTGCCTACCGTGGCTTGGGAGACCTTCGTGAGTATCACTCGGGGCCTGTGTATATGGTAGCTGGATGCTGACTTGATTGGCAGTTGCCGCACACGATGCCTACGAGGAGGCCCTGAAGCTTGAGCCCACCAACGATCAGGCGAGGAGTGGCATGAACGCCGTCAAGAGAGCCATTGATGCCGAGGCAAAGGCAGACGGTGTCACCGGTGACCCGATGGGCGGTTTGAGTAACATTTTCAACGACCCTCAGCTTTTCGTAAAGTTGGCGAACAACCCCAAGACATCTTCGCTTCTGGCAGACTCCGAGTTTATGGAGAAGTTGAGGCAGGTTCAGCAGAACCCGAACAAACTTGGAGAGCATATTGGCGACCCCCGCTTCATGCAAGTTATGGGTGTGCTCATGGGCATCGATTTGAGCTTCGGAGCTCCTGAAGCCGGTGGACCCTCTGGCGCAGCTGAGGCGCAGGAAGATGTGCCAATGCCCGACCGCCCAGCACCTGCTGAAGCGAAGAAGGAACCTGAGCCCGAGCCCGAGCCCGAGGATGATGAGACGATCGCCAAGAAGAAGGCGCAGGAAGCAGGTGATGCTGAGAAGAAGATTGGTAACGAGTTCTACAAGAAGAGGCAATTTGATGAGGCCATTGAGCACTATAACAAGGCGTGGGAGTTGAACAAGGACATTACGTATCTGAACAACATCGGAGCAGCCAAGTTCGAGAAGGGTGACTACCAGGGAGCCATCGACACTTGCCAGAAGGCCGTCGAAGAGGGCCGCGAACACAGAGCAGACTTCAAGACCATTGCGAAGTAAGTCGTCAGGTGGGCATAATTTCACGGGGCCGCGATTGCTAATATGATTCGAAATAGGGCATTCACAAGAATCGGCACTGCGTACGAGAAGATGGGCGACCTGACCCAAGCTATTGAATACTACAACAAGTCTCTCACTGAGCATCGCACACCCGATGCTCTTACGAAGCTTCGAGCCGCAGAGAAAGCCAAGGCCAAGGCCGAGAAAGATGCCTATGTGGACCCTGCTGAGGCCGAGAAGGCTCGTGAGCTCGGCCAGAAGAAGTTCCAGGATGGTGACTTTGCTGGTGCTGTTGAGGCTTTCACCGAGATGACCAAGCGTGCCCCTGAAGACCCTCGAGGATTCTCTAACCGCGCGGCTGCCCTCATCAAGCTCATGGCATTCCCACAGGCCGTCCAGGACTGTGATGAGGCCATCAAGCGTGACCCCAAGTTCATCCGTGCCTACATGCGCAAGTCCCAGGCTTTGCAGGCCATGAAGGAGTACAATAAGGCTCTCGACGTCTTGACAGAAGCTGCGGAACATGACGAAGGTGGAAAGAATGCTCGCGAGATCGAGCAGCAGCAGCAGAAGTGCTTGGAAGCCCAGTTCAGTGCTCGTGCTGGCGAGACCGAGCAGCAGACCATGGAGAGGATCCAGAATGATCCTGAGGTAAGAAACACAACATCCCTTTTTTATCCTGGCACGGTGCTAATACATGGCGACAAATAGATCATGTCCATTCTTCAAGATCCAGTTATGCAGAGCATTCTTCAGCAAGCCAAGAGCGATCCTGCTGCTTTGCAGGAGCACATGAAGAACAGTCAGGTCCGGATGAAGATCCAGAAGCTGATGGCTGCCGGTGTGATTCGCTTGGGACGGTGAACGTAGAGCCAGGCTTGACGCTACCCTTGATGAAACTAGAAAATAACCAAGTGGCTTTCCATTTTCGATGATATAACAAGGAAGACATGAGTGAAACGAATTGAAGAGAAATCGAGCAACCCCGAAAAGCAGCCATTGAAGTCTCTTGAACATTCTCATCAGCTGTCTTATGATAGTCATAATGCATTTCTTTGTATTTCACTACCAATTACCGTGAATGACGTTGTTGCATGATAATTAAGGGTCCTTACGATGGCTTTGTATGCTTAGTATCAGTCGCTTTCCTTTCTTCCTTTCTTTCTTTCTTTCGTTCTTTCCTTCCTTCTCTCTTTTCCCCTTTACCAACCGTCTATCACTAAGTGTCATAGTATACTTTCTTTTAAAGTTGCAGTTTCTCCCATTGCCTCAATCGGTTCATTGCTCTGGCTAAAGAAACCTCACAAAGTATAACATATCATTCTTCACCAACAGTGCAGGCAGGCTCAGCTAATGGGCACATGTTGGCTAACAATAAAGTTGATCTATAATGCCATTTCAATGGCCATGGACACATAGAAGATGTTCCTTAGCATAAAGTCCCAAGCATATATCTTCTATCATTCTACATTTGCATCTTCTCAAGGCACTCGCAAATTTGCGACTACACGAAATATATCGGCTAGATACCACAGCCTTCACGTGCGAGTAAGATGTCGCTCTCAGGTGGAAAGTCCGGTAGGTGAACCACTATCGGGGCTACTTACGATGGCTAGGATTTTACTTGACTGTAGAAGCAGCTACAGTAGTAGGATCCTGCTCGACACCACTCTTAAGGAAACATATTACACCCAAATCGACTGGAGCTTTGGACTACTTTAGGTGAATACGGATCAAGATTTTGACTTTTCCAAGTATGCCGCATTCACTGAGGGAATAATGTTCGTTGCGTAGATCCACGGAAAAATCAGCCGCAGGACGCTGGACACGGACGTCTCGCCTTCGATATTGGGCATCTCCCTGGGGGAACTCCACGGTAATTTGCGGAAAGGGTTTCGGATCGAATCGGACTCGCTCATGGCGAGAGGACCCTTTCAGCTGTACATGAAGAACGGGTTTTCGGAGTGTGTTAGGTAGGTTTCATATCATGGTTCCGTTTAATCGGGCATATGAATGGTTTCGGTGTGAGAGGAGCCTTGGAATCGAGGAAGCTGGCTTTTCTGGCGGGGAGTAGATGCATGTCAACGGTGTTTGGAGAAGGTCATGTGATGGCATTCATTCTTGGATTATATAAATTGTTTCTAAGGATATGTCACATGTTGTCAAGCTCTACCTGCAGATATATTGAAGTATTGACTAAAGATTTTAATCATGTCAGTAAGTAATACACTCCAACGGACGGTAGTCATCACGTATGGACGGAAAGGTTTACTTGCAGAGCATGTATGCAGTCTTGTCTGGATGGAGCCAAGTTCACTTGATTTTAATTACGAGATCGGTGATTAACCTACGTATAACCGGTCGGAAAAGTAGGGATCTCGCAGAAAATACTCTGCATTTCAAAGCGCAGATCTATATGAATAATGCAATCCACTGCCGTGGTTCAGCGCGATACGAGCTTCCCTATAAGATCGGCTTGGGCTGTGACCCATATCTGATGATCTCGATCGCCACTGTAGATCATGCACAGGCGGAAGCACCAAAAGAAAAAAAAGGGAAAAAAAAAGGGAAAAAAAAAAAAAAAAAAAAAAAAAAAAAAAAAAAAACAAAAAAATGAAAAGGTAAAAACCACCCCCAATAACGAGCAAACAAAAAAAAAAAATAAAAAAAAAACCCAGTTTTTTTATTAAACGGAAAATTAGGAGAAAACAAGCGATAGAACGCGCAAGGCCAAGGGGACACAATAAAAAGGGGTTTTAATAAAAA
>JAPDKU010000151.1:0-32578 GCA_027569715.1 Hamigera avellanea
TTCGGCTGCTTACCTTCGTTGTCTGCTCTGCGGGACTCGAAAACCAGCGACTATGGAAATAATGAGGCTGATTTCGAGGTCCGTGCGTGCTGGCATTCAGCTAATGACTTTAAATCTGCTTAGGCCCTCAAATGCTTATTCTTGCTCATGCCTGCCCATTTCTGCCCATTTCTGCCTACGGCAACTCAAATGTGCCCATAATAGTGTGCACTTGCCGCCGTTTGCCCACTGCTGTCCAGTATCACCCATTGATACCCGCCATCTCCGTCCTCTGGAGCCGACAAACCAGCGAACTAGGAACGGAAAGACTGCCTCTATGGCGCCAATCTCTAACAGGGCCATAGTCGGCCTTCTTGAGAAGGAGAGAAAGAAATTTGAGGATGAGAACTATTCCCAGAATCACGTCTTTTGCGACGATGCACACGTTCTTGCCAACTAGTGAAAAATAAAGCGTCTCATCTTGGAAAAAAGCCCAGGCAAACGCGTGAGCGACAATCAAATGCAAGAGATGTTCTGGGTTTGGATCCTGGAGAAAAGCGCTGAGGTCTTCATATTGGTCTCCTTGCATGCGCCTGCCTCTAAAATAGGTTCAAGCCAGCATTATGGGCTTGTTCCTATAGTGATGACTTGGTGGGAGCAAGCAATACACCCACAGAACCTGAGGGATTTTGCGCAGGATATTTGTACCAGATTCGGCCTACCCTGTGCACTTAGTGGAGTTGAAGAACTACCTGCCCCTAGCAACTTCAGTTGTACGAGTCCTCCCAGTTCACTGGATAACAGGAAGGATACGGAAATAGCAGCTGGGAACCAGGATATTACTGCGGAATCAAGCGGCGAAGACCAGATGGTACAAGCCCCGAATGATCAGGACTCTTGCTTGTTCAATCCTACAAGTGAACTGCCTGTTGTTCAGTCAAGCGGTGACGACTCAGGTATGCCCGCCTTTTGAATGATATTATCACCACGGGTTGACACCAGCAGACCAGCACCAATCGCAACCAAGGCCTCGGTGACTTACTCGTATGTCCTATAATAAACCAGGGATAGAACCACAGAATTGTTATTTGAATAGCCAGAGACGATTTGGGAAAACATGTATATTAAAAATAGGAAGAGTCACAATTAACAGTACTATACCATTAAGATACCAAAAACAAGATAAGAAAAAAGTACATCATTAGAATAGTGTAAGGATCCACTACCTACCACATGATTGTGCCACAGCTTGCGCCTCAGTTGACTGCTCTCTCTTCAGATCGGAGGGACCCACAGCACAATTTTAATTTTGAATCCAGTCTTTCACCCATTCAGCCAGCCATTCCATCCTAAGGCTCTCCAGATTGCGCAGAGACGCGCTGGCCTGCATTGCTTGTGCAGTATCAAAGTTGAACGTTGATGGACTGTCTCTTATAAGGCTCTCATAGAATGGTAAGAGCTTAAGACCTGGATTTGACCTTAGACTGAATACTGGGTCAGTCTCTCTAGCAATATTCAAATACGCATCAGTTGCCTTGAGCCGATCCAGCCATTCCGGGAATGAGATGATTTTAATCCCTTTGTCAATGACAGGGTCTTGATTGTCGGATGTCTTGGTCAATATAGTCTGGATGGTTGGTAGAAGCGCCGTCCACTGCACAGGACGAGGATGGAGGAGATGAAACACGTGCAAGCCAGTGTGGTCGTTCCTTCCTAGTGCCAACGCCAGCTCAACGAGAACATGCGCACTTTGATCAATTGGCACCCAGTCAATATTATCCATCATACCACCTTCAGTGCCGTCACGGTATGACCCCAGAGATCCGGGGAGAGCTCCGAGATATCGGGAACTTAACACCAGACTTGGGAGCCACTCCTGCTGCTTCCAGCCTTGGGCATGCTGTGAACTGCCTGCGATCTGGCCAATACGAGCAATCCCAGCTTTGATGTGGAGCTTCCGAGAAGCATAGTCCAGCATTATCTCTGCAATATATTTGCTTTCACCATAACCAGTCGGTGCTGGGCAGATAGCCTGATTGATGACGGCTTCTGGGATTGATGCTCCACGGTCGGCTACTTGATGATAGTTGAGCACGGCAGCAATGGAGGACAGGAAGATTATAGTAGGGTGTCTGGGAGCATGAGCCGCAAGGGAGATCAAATGCAATACCCCTTGCAAGCTAGGTTGGAAAGATTTCAGCGCTTGATTGAAGTTCACAGGCCAGGCACAGTGGATGATCAATGTTGCGGTAGAAGCAATGGTGTGATAATTAGAAGGGTCAAGTCCGAGATTGGACCGACACAGATCGGCCTTGAGAAATGTCA
The DNA here is from genome assembly GCA_027569715.1 of Hamigera avellanea. Lineage (NCBI taxonomy): Eukaryota > Fungi > Ascomycota > Eurotiomycetes > Eurotiales > Aspergillaceae > Hamigera > Hamigera avellanea. The sequence goes on from JAPDKU010000151.1 coordinate 2,305, forward strand.
CTCTAGATGGATCGAAAGCTGCTGATAGATGGCGTTCGATATTTCTTGCAGCTTGAATTGACTCGGAGTCCGCTGTACGATTCAAACAGTAAATATGTGAGAAGCACTCATTCTGCAGCAGGAGCTCTAGGATATATGAGCCCAACCCGCCGGTGGAGCCAGTCAGGACAACAACATGGGAGAGAGGTTCGGGCATGGAGTAGCCAATAGATGACATGGCAATATTATCGATCTCACTTTTATAGTGCTCGAGTGTGCTCTCAACGGTGTGCTGATGGGTCCGCTTGCTCGGATTTGGTGACAATCTTTGCGAGGCGAAACACTGACGGACCTGGGACAGAACGGCAGATTCTGCCGCCTCCACGATGACCTTAGTCAAAAGGGATATAGAGGCGTTCTCGTATATTTCGTTCAAGGTAAGAGATGGCACGCTGAATGCCGCCTTTATGTCGCGTCTAAGCTGTAAAGCGTGCAAGGAATCCATTCCAACCGAGAAGAAGTCGATATCATCATCCATAACATCAGTCCACTGCATCAGATTCCCGAGCACTTGACGAACTGTTATAGACACTGCTGCGGGATCGGTTGGATCAGGGCATTCTATTTGACAATGACGGCTGTCCTGATCCGACTTCGAATACAACAGATCCAGCTTTTTGGCATAGAGATGCATCGTTGCCTGCCGTTGTACTGTGCCTTTTGCAGTGCGGACTAAAGGCATCGATGGATCTGTGAATAGGATTCTCGATCTTGAGATTCGGGCGTGGTGAGGACACTGCTTATTGGCATTCTCAATGGTTGGCCAGAGTCGGTCAATGACCTCCTCCTGCTCTTCGTAGGTCAAAGATTGGTTTGCTGTTAATTCAATAAGGAGACAGGCCTCAACTCGCTGCTGACCGAATACCAACGCGGACTGAACTTCTGTATGGCTTGAAATATGCTCTTCAAATGACACAGGGTTGGTCTTCTCTCCATTCAGAAAGACAATAACATCATCAACCCGACCACGATGCATCCACATTTTTGGCCTGGTGGGATGCTGGCTGAAAAGGTCTCTGGTCCGGTACTCCTGAAGCTTCGGGAAGTGTAGGAAGACCGGTTGGAAGTACTCATTCTGTGGCTTCCTAATAAGCACGAGTTCGTAGAGATCGTCAAGGTGGTGTTGGAAGACTGCCTGGATAGCTGGGTGTATCTGAATATAGTTCCAGTTAAGGTTATCATCATTCTCTTGCTGAATCTGTGGGATGGCTGCACATTCGCTTGAGCCGAACATTTGGTACAGTGGGATCTTTGATGATACTTTATCACCCAAAGCTTGTGGTACACTTCCACCAACAAAAGAAAGATGTTGTAGACTGTTAGCAACTCTGTCTAGCAAGCTTATATTCTCACCTAATTCAGCAATGATGACAGGGGGTAGAAAGGCCCAGTCAACTTCAACATGAGCCAGGGCATTTATGAACCCACTGCTTGTTGGCGGTGTACCTGGTAAAGAATATACAGGTATACAGCCCCGGAAAGCTGGGATCCATAGAGACATTGCCAAGCCGGCAATCTAAACAGAATAATCTATCAGCACTGGGTGGCGGGCTTAGGTAGGACCGTAGGAGGATCGACGCACATGGAATGGTGGTAACATCAAGAAGAATGTCCCAGACTGGAAGTGCAAGTCCAGATTATGAAACCCTTTAGGAGCAGGGAGAGATATCGTAGCCATTGTCCTCGTAATAAATGCATGAGTATAAGTGATTGGTTGTGGGATCCCTGTATAGATCAGCAAAGCACATATTTATCTGGATTATCAACGTACCAGTGGACCCAGATGTATGCAGCACGATGATTGGGTCTTGTTCTGACTCTTCAAACTTTTTATTAAATGGATAATCCGCGGTATCGCCATCCAGTAACTCTTCCAGTGCTGGGATTTGCAGTTTCTTCATCGACCGGCCCTCCAAGATAGAAGGAATGCATGGCGGCTCAGGGCTTGCAGTCAGAAGTACCTTACACCTTAGCTTCGAAAAAAGGCTTGCATGGGCTGCCTTGCTATTTCGCGGTGATGGTAAGAACAGCTAGGATTCTATTAGTCAAGGCTTAAGCGAGGATGGTATGTTGGTCACCTTATAGCCAACCTTGATGGCTGCAATGACCAGAATGGAATAGCGGAGGTCGTTGGGGCCAATATACGCCAGAGTCTCAAAGTCCTGGCCTTTCCCAACTTGATTCTCGAGGAACCATGCTGCTGCATTTATTGCATTCTGGAATTGTTGATTTGTCGCCGCTCGGAACCCTGACTCATAGGTATTTGAGATGGGGAACTTCGCCCAGACCCCGTCAGGATCCGCCTTTGACCGTTTCTCGATGACTGTAGGTAGGAGCTGCCAGTGGTTCGCCGGAAACTCTTCGATATTAAGTTTCATGTTGAAGGTCTGTTGATGGTCTGTTGATGGTCTGTTGATGGTCTGTTGATGGTCTGTTGATGGTCTGTTGATGGTCTGTTGATGGTCTGTTGATGCTTTATTGTGGTATTCAGTGAATCAGAGGTTATCAAGATGAGATATGGGTTTTATATACAGTAACTGAATGTTCAGCTCTTGATCTCAGTCCGCAAAACTCATTCTACCTATTAAAGAATTAGCTCACTTGTCCTGCCATTCTTTCCTTAGTTACGCTTATTGATTGTAGTTCTTGATTGTACTTTTTGATTATACCTTTTGATTATACCTCTTGATTATACCTTTTGATTATACCTCTTGATTATGCCTCTTGATTATACCTTTTGATTATACCTCTTGATTATGCCTCTTGATTATGCCTCTTGATTATACCTCTTGATTATACCTCTTGATTATACCTCTTGATTATACCTCTTGATTATGCCTCTTGATTATGCCTCTTGATTATACTTTTTGATTATACCTCTTGATTATGCCTCTTGATTATACCTTTTGATTATACCTCTTGATTATGCCTCTTGATTATACCTCTTGATTATACCTCTTGATGGGTCACGTGGTATCAAATTTCAGTGTGGAAAATCCCCATCAACAAGCATGCAAGGCCTCGCTTCGCTCGACCTGCGGTTAGGGCTTTGAAGTTGGTGTCTTAGAGTTGATGCCTTAAGAATTGGTATGTTGAAGGCGGACCCGCTCGCACTTGCGCGCTCGCGGGAGTTAGTAGAAGGCGATCGGAGGTGGCATTTCCCAAATACTGAACTCCTAATTTTCTGATTGGTTGGAAGGATGGCAGCCAATAAGAAGAACGCCAAGACAGGTGTAGGCCAATCAGGGGGGCCGTAGGAACAGGAAGGGGAGGACCCGCAAAATCCAAGTTTTTTTATCTTAATAGTACGGAGTTAGGAAGTAGGAAGTAGGAAGTAGGATAGTAGGATTCCTATTCCAGGCAGCAGCCTAACCTTATAGATGACCTCAGAAGAATAAACTACCACTAAAACAGAATATATCTGATGTAGCGATGTTACTACAGGCTCAGTGGATAGGTGCTACTAATTGCGGTGAATAGATAGTGGTGTATTGCTATCTCAAGCGGTGGTGTCAAGGCGCTTGTTGTGTTGCAAGATCTCCACGTGCGAGTTCTCGCTCGTACCCGAACTCCTACTGGTCACGTGTCCTAAGTCACGTGCTCCGCTTATCTAATACAGCTGCCGTTGCGCCGAACGTCTATATATATGAGTTCTCAACATCTGACAGTATTTTTAAGATGCGGCACGGAAAATAGAAACTTTATGTGTTGTGTTCTAGGGTAGTGTTAGGCTTTAGGCACCTGCCGCCTCCTATAGTTCTGCCACACTGTGGCCTCACCGGCCTGTGGCACCTTATTATCATGTCTCTATAATTGCTGTAGCTTCATCTTCCAACCAACGATCTATTATCTATGAGCCTCGAGCTTTGTTTCTCTTTACAGTATGATAGCATGTCTTTGGTTTTTCCTTTTATAAGTGTCCTTGATTCGTATGTTTATCAGTTTTTCTTTTGAGTGGCTTCTCGGTCTTCTTTTGCTTCGTTTTCAAGCGATTCCTTACTCAACCTCGTCCTTTCTAAGCTTATGCAAGTCGTTTAATAATGTCTACCTGGGCTGATGTATAGAGTGGATTTACCTCTAACAGCTAATGAGAATGCGATAATAACATATATCAGAATCCATAAGTCTCCTTCAGGTTTCACACCTACACCTGCTGTCACCTGTGCCTCTTGACAAACGAGGTTATTACTATCAACGCTTCAACCTGCCCTCGATGCACCCTCCAGGGACGCCTGGAATCTTCCACACATTCACCAACTCTAATCCAACCGCCTCCAACAACGCCTTGAACCCCTCTACACTTCTCTCCTTTCCACCACATATCAACATAATCTGGTCCATTATTGCTGCTGAGAAGTCAGCCTCTCCTACCCTCGCCGGGATGATTGTATCGCAAATTAAGATACGGGAGTCGGCCGCCATCACAGTAACAAGTTGGGCCAGAATACTGATGGCGTTTTTATCCGCATAATCATGTAGAATCATACGCATATAATACGCTTTTGCGCCTGTTACTATTCTGTTAGCTTTATAATTAATAATAGTGAACCCAATTCATACCTTTAATCGGCTGCTCCTTCCAAAAATCGTGCTCCATCATTACCAGGCCCTCTGGTAATTCCTTATCCACCTTAGCAGCATCTATATTATGCTTTAGATCTTGCAACACACACTGGCTCGCCTTTAAGCCAGGGTGCTTAGCTAGAATCTGCTTTAAGCAATTCCCCCTACCGCCACCAACATCGACCAGCTGGATTCTCTCTTCCTCATCCCTACCCACGCTCTGTAAGACGTCGAAATCGAAATGTCCCACAGCGGGAACTACTATATCGAACCCTGACATAGCAGTATGGAATATCTTAATACCCTCAGTATCCTGTGCCATAGCGTCCCAGATCATAGTTCCGTCCTGTTTACGGTTCCATGTATATGGGCAGTGAAAGGGGTCGTCAGGTTCCTGTGCATGCAAGACTTGGCCACGGGCAACAAGATAGTCATCGAAGTTATAGGCTGTTTTTAGCCAGTGGTCGTACCTAAGGTAATATTAGATAAGCTTGGTGGAATAGAATATATTAATAAATAAAGGGAACCAACATAGCGTGAAACATGATCCCTGGACCTGCCCCCGTAACGTAGGATCGAGAGAACTTGGTATGCAAATAATCGCCGCCATCACTACTAGTTTGATCAAGGAATCCTTTGGCGACTTTATAAATGAGGTTGTAAGTATAATAGTATATCAATAGAGTCAATGTGGATTGTTTACTAATACTACTCACCTAGCACGCGTGCCATTCTCTCTATATAAGAATTATTAGTATTCTAACCGTAATACACCTGGACCTATTAATTACTTACCTAGTAAAGACTCCTGCACCCCCGTCGCTTTAGATAAGTCCTGTAGGGAGATCGACCCTGTCTCTGGGATCGCGTCGAGAACCTTAAGTTTCATAAAGGTCCTCAGCGCAATCTTCTCGCCCATCTATTAAAAGCGGGGTCAGCTCATAGACCATACGATACGATATAGTAGATGGGTTCGACAAGCTCACCTCCATAAACTGATAAATAGGCAATTGCTGCGGCACAGTCAATGCAGTTATAATATTCTTAGTCTTTATGATAACCTCAAGTCGGGACTGTGTACCACTATAGTCGGGCGAGACATTATATGCCTGTACAGCGGTATTAAGTTCTTCGACCAGCCGTTGTAATTGCTCTGGTGATGGCACGTCCATGGTTGCGTTGGCCTTTTGGGGATGGCTAATTGGCGTTATATCTAGCTGGGGGAGCCGGCGGAGTTAGGAATTCACGACAACCTTCCAGGGTATTTCACGTATTCTTATACATATAAGGGGTCGAGAGGCCCCGTACTTATACCTCTTGATTATGTTTCTTGATTATGTTTCTTGATTATGTTTCTTGATTATGTTTCTTGATTATGTTTCTTGATTATGTTTCTTCATTATGCCTCTGGATTACGCCTCTTGATTATGTTTCCTCATTATCCCTCTTAATTACGCCTCTTGATTATGTTTCCTGATTATTCTTCTAGATTACGCTTCTTGATTATATTTCTTGATTACACTTCTTGATTCCACTTCTTGATTCCACTTCTTGATTACACTTCTTGATTATGCTTATTGATTATATATCTTAATTATATTGACAAAGGGTTACCTGGGGTGGTGACACGGGTGACGGGTCACACGGTGGATCTCGCTGTTGCAAAGGCTCAGGGCGACAGCGAGGTGGATTGGCAAATCTCCGCAGGGAACACATGGTATACGGCTATTCTGATTTGACCAATCAGCTCACAGGGAAGTAACTAGAAATGACTCCGTTCTAATCTTGCTCAATGAGGCTATATCAGGAAGATAACTACAGGGGATCACATGCAGCCCTAACCCTTAGAGCTTAACTGTAAACGGATGGCTCGGCAACTCAGCGATACAGCCTGGGCCTGCGCAACTCGAACGGCCCATGTCTCCATATTTCCTGATTATATTTCTTGATTACCTATTGATTATATTTTTCGATTAAGCTTATTGTCAATTGATTATGTTTTCTGATTATATTTCTTGATTACCTGTTGATTACTTATTGATTACGCTTCTTGATTACGTTTCTAAGTTCTTACTTTACAGGAATGAGAGCCGAACACACTAGTGATAGCTATAGCATTACCTAACAGGAAGATTATTGATAATAGCTTAGACTACCTCAGTTCAAAAAAAATTTAGACCAAACAAGCCAAAATAACCGGTGCACAAGAACATAAGAATACTAGAACACCATTTCTTAATTGACTATGATAAATGCTGGCCCAAATACAGTAGCATTGGCAACTTCCTCGACGTCATTAAACGGTCCTGGTTCCTTTACTAAGGTAAGGATAGTTAAACCATTCATCCCATTCTCAGTATAAGGGAAGAGAGCCTCTGCTACTATCATATCACTGTTTATATGATTGACTGTGATCGGTTCTATGATAGGAGTATTTTGCTGGTTGATGTAGACAGCAGAGAGAGTCTGGTTAGGTGGACAGGAAGTATTCGAATACTGGAATTGGATCATCGCAGTTTCAGCAGCAGGAGTGCTGATTAGATCTAATGGTGCGAAGGTATTAAGGGAGATAATCTGCTCACTAGGACAGGAACCAGGAATGATATATTGTTGGATCACAGAAAAGGCGAAGTCCTGAATTCCCGTTGTAAGGAAGGGGAGCTCAGAAGGTTCCTTATTCAGTAGAATTCGATAGAAACCTTCCTGCTCCCCTTCCTGTCCAATAATTGAAGTTAGACCACGAATTAGGAATATGTCGCCATTTTGAACAAAGACTTTTGCAATATCTTGTAAAGTGCCGAGACCAGCACTTGTGAAGACACTTGCAAAGCTAATAGCCTCCTCGATGCTGGAGACAGGGAAGGTATAGTTACACGGTTGAATTGGATCTGTTCCGAAATGTTGTAAAAGTTGATTTGCATGTAGGGCGTGAAGTTGCTCTTGCTGCAGTAAAGTTAGTAGATTGTCATCCAGCCAGTCAATGAAAAGCAGACACTTTGTATGGTGATCATTGTATTGATGGTAGATTCCCGCACAATAGTATCAGGGATATCGTAGCCATCAATATTATTAGTCAAATTGGAAAGCAATTCAGTAAAGAATGCCACTTCGAAAAGCTCATTAAATGCAATCAGCCGGAGACTTGTTAAGCTACTATTACTAAGGTTAGAAGGTAAAGATGCATTGAATAAAGTGCCATGAGCCTGATTCTCAATTGTCAGCAGCTGATCCTGATTGGGATTAGGGAATCCATTAGAAATAGAAGTGGTGGTGTTTGTTGGGTTCCCACAGCAATGCGAAGTGCCATGAGCGAATGCTGACAGGCCTATAAGGCCTGCGATATAGACTTTAACTTGCATGATAACGCTGAATAAAGATATAAACACGATTATCCTACTATAGTAAGTAAACGTTCCCGAGTGCTTTATATAGTTATGGAGTACATATTATAGATTCTAAATCTATTTAACTTTATTGATTACTATAGAAGGGATCCAGTTCTGGTTCCTTCTCCTGAGGTAGATAATGACACTTTATCTACCCTTACTCCATAATAACAATAATATATATCCAAATTTGGCCCCAGGCCCATTTCACACAGGCTATCAATTTCGGCCCCCTATATTTTACTGTATATCATATTAAACCATCAATCATAGGAGTCTCCTAACTTCTAAGTTTAGATAAGATAACAAACTTCCAAGGATTATTGTATTTTATTGCTACCATATTCAGAAAATGCAGCAAAGAGCTTTGAACAAGATGCTATAAAATTTGGTATTCCAATCAGTTACTGTACTAGCTATATATATTAAATGAATATTAATATTATAGATTAGACGCCTCTGGCTCGAAACTGAACTTGCCGGGTGTTAGCTCACCCCTAATATTGTTCAGCAATACTAATATCTTGCCAGCTCCCTCATAGCACCTCATTGTGGACTCTTGGTAGTAGTCAGCAATACGCTTGTATTGATATGCAGCCTGTTGGGTGGTTTGAATCTCCTCTTTGGCCTTTTGTAGCTCGAGTCGTAACTGGTTGACTTCTTGATCAGCCTCCTTTCTCCTTTGGCATTCAAACTCGGCCTTGCACTTCCAGTCGTCCAACTCCTCACCTAGGAGCTTGGCTTTGCTCTGGAGATCGGCGATTCTTGCATCAAACCCAATTTTTGGTTGGTGTCCATGGTCCTTATGGTTGTTGTCAGTCTCTAGTAGAACTTATTGAAGGTCCTCAAGAGTCAACTTACATCAACACTCAAATCTAGAAGTTCGCACTTTCTGATAGCCGAGAATATCTCGCCCACACCATCATATAATTTCATCAAAGCGCCGACCGAGTGGTTGCTAAGATTTGTCTGGAAGAGATAGTCCAACTCTACCGGTCTGTCCCAGATATATGGATCATCTGTTTCCTCAGTCTTGAGCCGAACTTGCACTGGCTCAATCACGAGGCCTAATCTACTGTCTGATGGACTTTTATTAGTACAGGCGTGATGGATGTAAACACATGACTTACAGAGATATTGGGATAGCTTCTCCCTGCACTTCCTATTCCATTCAGTGCGCTTCTGATTAGTTCTTCGAGATGGAGCCATTTTTACGAGAAGACCTTTGGTTTCTAGGGTATAGAATTTTCTCGCAAGCTGGGAGCATACTGTGCCCAATATACCCTACCCAACGTGAGGAGTTCGAGTCCACAGTGTAGATTACATCTGCACGCTGCTCAGCCAACATGCATGCTGACCACCCACATAATCAAGATGGTTAAATAAGCGGGGGCCAGAAACGGCTCCTCGACTAAACTTTATATTTCCGGGGCTGGAATATACACCACTGGTAAGCATTGGCATAATGACCCATCAACTATATTTCATTTGGCAAGATCCCTCTTTATTATCCAATCACCGCTAGAATTGCGTTTTCTGAGAGAATTCCTGATACATGTAATTCCCTGCATTTTTGAACTCCCGTACGGCCTGTTCGAGACCGGTAGAGATATAGATGATTTCCTCAACTAATTTCATGCTCGACTCATGTAGGCTATGAATGTATAACAGCTCCTGCTTCAATATGGCATTCTCACTTTGGAGGTCTGCTAATTCTGCCAGCCGCGCCTCAGGTTCTGGTTTCTGTACGTGATTTACCGTGTGACTTCCTTTAATTGACGGGTTGTTACCAGAATTGCTGACTTCCCACGACTTCCTTGTAAAAGGAGAAGGAGGCAATGGCTTGATATTTTTCGAGCTCATGTTGCCGAGTTTGATAATCAAAGCGATATGAGTCGAACAGGGGTAGAGTGGAGAATGTGGGCGGAGGTGGCAGCTGGATTATGTGCTTATTTAAGACAGTGCTGGAGGCCAAAACAAGGGCCTGATAATTATTTTTCGGGGGCAATAATCGATCCCTACTCCATCATCTTTGGATATTTATTTTTCGGTTGACCTGGTGCTTTACATAACCTTACAATAATAATGAAAGACCACTTAAGATAGATAGGCCACGAGAAGAACTGTAGTATTAGTTTCGAATATATAATATAGCGATTTCTACTTACTAGTAAGAGGTGGCAGCTGGGCAATTGGGGTAATCAGGAGACGTAAGCTATTATGGATGAAAATCGTCTCAGTGCCACTAATATTAGAAAGAGTATAATTATTAAAATGTCAGGAGTGCAAATCGAGTACCACGCTTATTCTAAGTAAAGACCCATGCCGCAAGAGCCAGTAAAAAATAAGAACCAGCTGATTACTCTTTTTATATATATAACTGCTTAGCATTCCTGAACTCTAATAAGTACTTAGTTATTTAGGTACCTATCACCCAAAATAGCGCTAGACAGGCATCTCCGTTCTTCTTGTTTCATTGTCTTTCTTCTCTCGCCCCTTCATCCATCTGTGCAATTATAAAGGTAAGCCCAAAAATTGACGAGCGCGATCATCTAATCATAAGAATCATAAGACTTACTTACAGTCAGTTGAACTGCGACGGATTACATCTATATTGAGGCCACCTAGGACAATCGAGGTAGGTATCTTAATACCTCCTAAATGATAGGACAATGTGCTGAGTTTATAGATGTCGTCCTCATCAAGTGATACCTTGGTGCAAAGCTGGATCACAAGAATCAATATAACAATACAGGCCCTAAATCACACATTATGTGACCTGAGAAACCAAGTCTCACTCATAGATACGAGCTCTTCTGGCAATGCTCGGTATATATATGATATACAGAAGTATCAGATCGACTTGCTTCAAATGCGCTACAATGAACTATTCTCTATGTTCCAGACCATACTGGAATATAATGACTACCTGCGTGGACTCGTAACTGAATACGCCAGAGCGAGAGATAATATTCGACAACGGGCCACAAAACTTGAAGAGGAAATCAGACAGGTAGGAGTTTGCCACGTAATTAGCTGAGTATCGCTAACGTATTACTGAATATAGATACAGGGCAATATAAACGAACGAATTGCCCAGCTTGAGTCAGAAAGATCCCAGATATACAACTATCTGCAAAGCTTCCACCGCCCAGAGACTGGAGCACGTTGTGACACTGAGGATGATGGTTCTTTCTTCGAAACTGATAGTGAAGGCGAGGGATCTATACCCGACGATGCTGCCAATAAACTAGGATATGAGTCAGAGCAACCATTAACCCAGCCAAGTGAAAGACCCCAACGTCGGGGAGTTAGACTCCATCTGGAAATTCCTGAAAGACCCAATATCACTGGGAGCTTCTAATTAATTAGCCTCGAGGATAAGCTTCAACAACCTGTTATATTGCTTTAGGGAGTTGTATTTTATTTTCACTAGTATAACTCGGTCTTATGTCCTGGAGATGACCAATTGAATATATATCTGAGCAGAATCATGGGTTCAATTAAATTACAGAACATCTGGAACATTTGACTATATAAATAACTATTCCAATTCATATGTGCCGCTATCAGGCCATCTAACCCGTAATGCTGGGTGAATTCCACTGTTTTCAGGAGTACTGGGGTGACATCTGGATGGCTTTAATGGTGGTGGGACAAGAAGTTCACTCGTCACTATTGAAGGGAGACGTTGCAGTCTAGCGGGGACTGGCCTTTGGTAAATAGCATCCGAAGAGTATTGTCCATAAGATGAGCGTAGTGACTCTTGAGGACTGTATGATAGTTCTGTGGCTGAATTTGTGTGGAGTGATGGCGATTCCAAAGAGGGCAAGGCAACAAATGTATCATTGATACGACACCCAACAGACCTTTTTTGCAGTAGGTCTGCCCGAAAGATGAGTCTTTCTACCAGAGTCTCATGAGCCTTCCGGAGTGTCTGCTTCACAAAGTTCGATACGAAGATTGTGCAGCGCATATTGACGTCTTCACGGAGGTAAAGGCCTTCTCTTGGTGCATTTGGTAGCCCCAATTCGACTGTCTCCCGTGGTTCACCAGGTAGGTTGCCCCCAACGGACCACTTCTCCTTGATGTCAAGCCCAGTTGGTGCGTAGACGTGGGTTTGAACACTCGTTGGGAGGTCATAGAAGCACGCCTTATACGAGACCTTTCCAACGACACCAGGAAGGTACCGGACACGATCTGTCAATTCATACCAAGTGCAGTGAAACTCATCAGCAGGCACATCACGAGGTGGCTTACAACGCTGATATGAGATGACTAGAGGGTTCAAGTTAATCATATCGCCATGAGAATGAAGTGTCTCCACGACATTGGTCCTATCAACATGGGGAGGAAGAGGTGTAACAGTTGTAAAGACGCTGCGTTTATACATAGGGGATTAACTCAGAACAAGAAATGGAGATATACTTCATAAGGGCAGATAAAGGATCCAGGCCATCAAAGAACTAAATATTCTCCCTGAAGCCCCAGGGACTTATTTAATCTATAAGATAGCCATCCTTTAGCGGGGAGGCCGGAACACAGTATAACGCAAAAGCCCACATAGTTAAAAGATGCCGGTTTCGACACTCCCTTGCCGTGGAAGGGGTTTATTTGTAACTCAGGAGTCCAATTCTGGCTCCCTTTGGCTTGAGTCAGTAACTACTAAATATCCCAGTATGCCGCTTTTCTTAAGTCTTTGGTTTACTAATGTCAGACACAGCTAGAAATAATGAACTGTTCATCAGGATATATTATGCCTCAAAACACCTCGCTCTCGAGCCCAACTGGGTTCTGGTCGAGCAGTCCTAGTGACCTTATTGCAGTTGTTGGAATCCAGGTCAATGGGCTTTCTGGAACTGCAGCCGTGACATTGACGCCTGTAGAAAGTGTTAATAGTGTGTCTACTTGGACACCCACCCCATCAGCTGGGCCCTACCCTTCATCAACCAGCAAATTTCCGTGGTTTCCTTTCAATAATATATCAGTTGCCTCAGCTTCAACAGCAAATCTGTTTCCAACGGCGAGCCCTCTCGCTAACAGCACCCTGCTTCCAGTGCCATCTTCTTTTGCTGCCTTGACTGGTGCAGCTGTATCATTATCCCCATTGTGCGGAGGTTCATATTTTCTTTCAACACTCATACTTTATCTTCTCGTTGGAATCTGGATATGAGATTCCCTGCTTGCCGTTGATAGTTTAGTTAGCCATGGTAATTCTTGCGTGGGAAGGAATTCTTCATTTGATGTGGGCCAGTATGGTCTTTTTGAGAACTATCATTGTTTATTGGCTGTCAAGACTCAAAGACTTCAACAAATAGATAGTTAGATAGTTTATCTCTCTAGATAGTCTTCTCTCACCATGTTCAAGTCGTTGATCCGCTCTATCAGCGCGCTCGCGTAGGTATTTTTACTGCATAGAGCACGCGCACCATTCTTTTCTTCTTCAGCAATATCTTTTGTATGCTAGGCTATATAGCTTTTAGCACGTGCGGGACTAGGTCCGTTATAGGTGCTATGACCTGAGCTACACGATTTGTCTAGTTTCCAGGACTCCAGGAGCTCGATCCTTTAAAGTGAATCATAATAGCAAGCAAAATTTTTATTAGAATCATCATAATAAAAACCTGTCTTGAATGCGAAGCTCATATCAGCCCTGCACGACCGGGCCAGTCTTATCAAGACACACCGGAGGCCAGATATGGCACCTCTCATCCATCCATTTTCACATCCCTGTCTGTCTCTGTAGGTTTCACAAACTGACACCCTAATATACAGTAAGACATGTACTTAAGATTAGAACCTTCCTTAGCTTACTTTAGCTTTGGTACTCTCCATGAAAAGCAGGTTGACAGGATTTAATACTTTTAGCTTTTAATATATACATTTCAACCTAAGTTTTCTGCCCGCACAACAAATAGAAAATGGTTACCAGCCAATATATCACTATTAGAGGAAACGGGTTACACAAACAACCGAAAGACAGGCTCTCTCCACCAAAGTATCACACATACCGCATAAGTAAAAGTTGGATCATCTTAGCTATAATTATAATAGCCAGCATCCTCGCAGTAATCTTCGGACTTCTAGTTCTCGTTAAACCGGATATAAAGGACTCTGGAATTGCTGGAATTACCGTGGGTCTCGTTAGTATCTCATATTAAGTACTTCATATTTAGTTATTTTATACAGGTGAATATGACAGGTCATGCTTTGACGACTCTGGGGAATCGACCACGGGCTATCCCGGCTAGAAACTCCCTGACAGATCTTTCAACCAGCTTTAACAGCGATCTCCCTGCCATAGCCGGCAGTGTCCCCAATACTATATCCACTACTGCCCATGATGCAAGTACTGTGGCGTCTGAAATCCAGGGCGCAGCGGATACTGCGGCCAATTCCATTTTCAATGCAACAAGCCACTTTATAGATACAATCCTACTACAGAAAATTACAATTGGAACCCGTCAAATATGTCTTGAGTACAGCAATGGCAATCGGAACTGTAGCAAGATACCGATCAATATCTCTAAGCTTTTTCCAACTGCAATGTCTGAAGTTCTCGGGAACGATATCAATATCCTTCAACGCCTTGAGGACAATTTGGCTGGGACAGTCATAGGAAACATCCAGCACTCACTAATCGCGGGAATTGTACTAACCTTGGCTTTGGGAATTACATTCTACCTTCTATTATGGTTCTCTCAGAAGCTTTTATCATTTCTAAAATTAGGTATCGTGCTACTACTTTCTTTAACATGCTTTATCTCTTTCCTTATACCAACTGTTGTTGCTTTTCAATTCCAATATAAGCTTAGACATTCTTTTGAACAAAACTTGATTTTGTCTGCTGTGGAGAAAGGGAATGCCAGTTGGTATAGTCTTGGTGCACTCTGCTGTACATCAATTATGGGTGTGGCCTGTATTCTTAAGTTTTATCTATATTAGCAACTCCCTTACACTAAGCTGGAAGCGGGGATATTAATCAGTGTATCAATTAGTCTAGGATAGAATTGAAGTGTATAAGATCATAGTTGACTGGTGTGACCTATAAGTAACATTCAATGTATTCAATCAAGAATTGCTGCGATCAGGAAACGTTAAGTCCAAATGACATGTATCTGATGAGGTTGAGACCTATTCTAATGTTTCGGATGGTGGTTTTAGTTTCACCTCCGTTGCTTTGCGTTCTTTCTTGGATTGTTGCTGTTGCGACTCCTCTTCATTTATTGGTGCAACCATGTTTCCTGTGGCCATGATTGTGTCGCCTTCTGGTTTGAGAACGATAGTGTTGGTCTGATTTGCTATAACTGTTTCGAATGCGTTATCTGGAGACAATCCTTTCATATCTGTTGTATAGAGATGGAAACCCTTTCTCAAATACTTCTTGGCAACCCGTTTCATTTCAGATGCCGTCATGAGTCTGTCATATGTAAATTCGGTGTTGCCAACCCTGAAATGTATCTCGCTGTGGGTCTCATCACTCATTTCATCTTCATCTGCTCTCACGGGGACCTGATAATACTTAGTATTAGTAAAGTACCTCCTGGGGTTCAAAAGGCTGCTGAAGATAGAAGAAAGTAAAATTACCTCCTCATCAATTATCGCCTGTAAGCGTACGGCTTGCCAGTATTCTATAATAAGCTCCCCCTTTTGCTTCTTCAACGTCTTATTCTCGGCAGTAAGGCGAGTATTCTTATCCTTGAGGAGTTCGATCTCTTGGTGCAATTTAACCTCTATATGAGCTGCCTTCCTTTCGCTCTTCTGCAGCCCACGGATTGATTCTTGTTTCATTTGCGTAAGAGATCCTTCAAGGAGCTTTGTTTTGATATTCATAGCCTGTAGACCCTCCTTTGTCTGTGCTAGCTCTTCAGCATAGCCTGTATTCTTTTGATTCATGTCAGCAACCTCATCCTTTAATCTGTTGATCTCTGTATCTTTGGAGGCAAGTTCCAACTGAAGACTTTTTTTTTCCTGCTTCGCAGCATCCGTGATAACAGTTGGCTCATTCCCAATTCTTTCAATCTGCTCTTGCAGCTCTTCAATTTGGCAAATGTGACCCTCAATTGCAGCTTCTAAGGAACCCTTTACCTCTTCCAGGTCCTGAATCTTTGACGCCGACTCAGCCTGGACTGCATTTCTGGTGTTTTCAAATTCCTTTAGCTGTGACCTGAGTTGCTTGCAAGTGTCTGACAACTCGTCTCGATCCCTCGTGACTTTAACTAGGTCATTTTTTAAGCTCTGAGCCATCATGTCAGTGTTCCTGTCTTGCAGTTCCTTGGTTTGTAGAACCGTGATCTGGCCTTCTAGCTTCTGAATATGTCTTTCAGAGAAATCTTTTTGTCTCCGAAGCTCATTGATTTGGTCTTTTGCCTGGCCTTGATCCTTAATCAGGCTGTCGAGTTCTCTCTGGAGTGTTTCAATCTGGCCCGTGAGGTCAGCGCTGGTGGCAGTCGCGAGCTCACCCTCAAGTTCATCGATTCGCCTATCTTTGAGGATGCTCTCTCTTTCAAAGGTAACCTTATCCGCGTGAAGTGTGTTCACTTGCTCTCTCAAACGCTCCAATTGACTCGAGGAGCTGTCCGGTGCTGGTGATATTTGTCGAGGAAATCTCCTCAGGGCACTGGTTTGCACCGGGCTGCGAACAGAATTCGATGTCTCAAAATTGAAGTCTGGCTTGCCAAAAAATGCCCAGAATATAGACGCTCGTACAAAGAGAGATGTAATCCCATTTCCTCCGGTTGGGCTCACATTGCAAACTACACTCAAAAAGAGGACTTTGCGGTCATTCTTGTAGGCATTCTCAAAAATACGTCCACATCTCCTTGGGAGGCTCTCTCCGGAATTTTCAACGAAGAATGTTGGACTGCTGGGCTCACTTGTTACCTCGGTGGCTGTAGCAAACATAGCCATCATTTGGCTTTGGAAAGCCGTAAAGTCTGCACTATCATACTTAAACCGCGGGGGCTTTCGAGCTTCGAGCAGTGCAGCGCGAGCTACCTCCACATCTGGATTGACATTTTTCATCCGAAGGATTTCGTCGCTGGTAAATCCTAGGTCGTAGGCTAATGCTGCGAAAGCGCTCCACGTAGACGGATCTGGCTCTTCCAACCGAGGAGGCGGTCGCCCGTCTTCCTTTTTTGGACACTCCTTGATCAAATATGTAAAGTTCCGGGCGGCAAAGAGCCACAGCTGAAGCATACCGAGATTTATACGGTCTGTTATAGTACCACTATAGGGCCGCAGAAGGGTTTCTGTTTCCTGCACTAGAACCTGGTCGTCTCTCTGGTTTCCGCCTTTATATAACATGCTCAAGGATTTCCGCACCGACCCCTCAGGTTTTCCTCCAAATAGCCTCTTAACAACCGTCGCGCATGGCTTGAGATATTTGATGTCTTCAAAAAATGCATACAATGATGGTATGAGGGTGTCGATTCTAAGCAGGTTCCTCCAGATCGTCTGTCGATCTTCCTCGCTAGTTATGGTAGAAAGGATCTCTCGCTGTTGCAGCCACCTGTTGAGCATGTCCGAATCACTGGAGCATCTGCCGGGAATGCTGAGCTGCACGCGTTCCACTGTTTTCCGATCTATCCGCGACATCCATTCCCTGTTCCCGTTCAACATTGAGGTCCACACATCTAATATATGTCTCAGATAATGGAGAACCTCCTGTCTGTGGTTAGAGACGGAAACTCCAGAGGACTGAGCTCCTACCTCACCTCTTCGCATCTTAACCCAAAAATCTCCTTCAACATGGCGATCCTGAATCCGCTCCACATTCCAGGGATCGGCCGCAAGGCATCAAAGGCTTCGCGATATTTAATGTGTTTTTTATGGAATAGTCGCGTCAGGTTGTCTTGTTTATTGCTCGATAGTCGTGCCCACCAACTCTTTTCAGCAAAGACATAAGAATTATCTTCTGGAAACTGGTTTGCCTTCTCCTGGTAGTGGCGGATTTTCAGATAGATCTCGCCATCAGAAACATTGGACGAGTTCGGGTAGTGTTCGATTAGAGCTCTTCTGAGATCTGCGCTAATATCTGAATATCTTTAGGTCAGTTCCCGCCGTAAGGGTGGATCAGTGGAGGGCGTGTACCTTTAATATAAAGGTCAACTACCCACCATCTGTCCTCCGGACGAAGCGTGCGTATTGCTGCCTCTGCACGACTTTGGCCCTCAAAACATTGGATCCGGCAGCCAGAAGGAAGTCTTAAGAAAGGTGGAGATATCTGCGGAATCCTTAAAAGCGCCTCAAAGGTTGTGCCTGACAACCTAACCGCTTCATCTAGAAGTTCTTTACTAATAGCAGCTGTGATGCGATTCTCAGGTTCTAGTCGTTGACAACCCTCCTGTTTGAAGATAGCTTGTAGCCTTTGGATATTATCCTCATTAAGTTGCCGTGAACCTTCAATACCGAACTGAAGCAACTCAAGTCTGACACATGCAGTGCCACGGTACTTTGTGCGTTTTTGTTCAGAGATAGAAATCTCTTGTGAATCGATAAATGTCTGGTCCATCTTATCACTATTCTCTCATCAAATCAACCATTCATTCTCTATAAATATTTATGGGGCATTCTTCAAAAAAAAAAAAAAAAAAGTGGCCTCGCGTTGCGTTCGAGCCATATACCTAAGTAAACAACTTGGGTGGGGTACATTTGGAGAACCAAGCTCGGGGCCATTTTTAGCACCCACACGCTGCTATAAAGTTCACACCACCGCAGGTATTTATTTCTTCACAATTTCGCAACTGAAACTGCCCATCAAAATTTAGTTGTTTAGAATTTGATATGACTTCCCGACTTATTCGGTCTAATCGCCAAACCCGCCTGATGAACAGCGAAACCCTTTCACTTTTATCCCATGTTAATAGTCCTCAACAGCCAGTGACAGAAAGAACTAAACGGGGAGATGATATTATTCAGGACCCTGATAAAGCTTCCTCCACACGTTTGAGTCGCCTCGAACGGAGGCAAGGGGTGTCTTTTCCCAATGGACTGAACGCGTCTAGGCAGCCAATCGAATTGATCAATGGTAATCCTTGGAAGGTCTACCGTAAAAGATACACGGTGAAATTAGCCGGGAGCGCTATCGTGTGTCAAAAGGTATCTAGTGGAGGGCATTTCGTAATAAGGAGCTTCTCAGGCCCCGATGCGGACACGAAACGCGATATGGTGCTCCAGCTCCGCCACGACAACCTTCTGTATCTCTACGAGGTTTTCAACGATGAGAATATTTACTACACTGTGGCTGAGCATATAGATATCTCTCTCACAGAAATGACCGCAACTTATGTAGATCTAACTGAGGTTGCGGTTGCCACCGTTATTTCCCAGGTAACCATCTGAGCTACTATTATGATACTGAAACACGATGATAATTATAGAAATCAGGTACTTGATGGTCTGTCTTACCTCGAATTTCAAGAAGTGGTGCATCGGTCGCTAGACTGCTCGGATATTCTGGTGTCAAGGAATGGCAATGTGAAAATAGGTAAGAGTATGAGATGCCTATATATAGTCCGCTTTACCGCTAACATATACGGACAGCCAATCTAAAAGTGGAGCGGGCGAACATCCGCGACGGCACGGTCCATGCTAAAAGACTAGGACATATTATGGTTACACTAATGGAAAGAGCCAGTCCGGACGAAGATAAGTATTCTTTGAGGGATCCAGAGAAATGGTCCCCTGATGCAGTAGATTTTGTTTCTCGAACAAATACTGCCTCTTTGACTCAACTCACTAAGGTAAGACTTCACCATTCTTATATATCCTGTCATATATCTTACTCGTTCAGCATTGTTTCTTGGAAGGGGCTCCCAAAAAAGAGGAATTAGAGTGGTTAGTGTGCTTTACTCTATTTGCAGTTGCGAGGATATATGAGCTTCATAGGGACTAGTATTTTTGTTTCGTATTCTTAGTTTTTAAGCAATGGAATTCTTGAATCAAGGGTACAGCGTAGAAGCTGTAATATACCGTCTTCCTATAGCGGAGGTTTTCTGCCGCCTACAAGTAGACCTCGGCACAGCCCGCCCACAGCCCGCCCGCCCCTGCCCGTTTAAGCATAACTGTCCCGAATAGGGTGGATAAATCGATGATTCAGCAGATAAAATACTTGTTATTTACACATGTTATCGTTAATTCAACACATGATAACCAAACTACCTCTGGATAACTTGAAATTCTAAGAAATATGAATGTATTCCACATCTCTATGCTATAAATACCTATAATAATGACTACTCGGGAGGGTTTGGTCCGATGTTGGCTTATTATTAAGTGGGTGGTGCAAATGCGACGCTTCATGCGAAATATATATATCCACACCAGAGATGTATACCACCATAAAATGAGCGAAATTCCTCGGAAGCGTCTTCGAAGCGAGGATGATATATGGGAGTATCATTAGTTATACAGAGAGTAATCAAAATTTTCTGAAAAGCAAGCTTAATTGATAATTCATCCGAAACCTTACTCTTTGATCTTAATATTTTGTATACATGTAAGATGAATACTAAAAGATACAGCAAGAAACTGCATAAATAATGCAACTCAAGAGTTCACCTATGTTTGTGTTGTTTGATAGCCCGGCGGGCGCCCGCCAAGGGCCCACGGGCAGGGGGAACCCGCCCATAGCCCGCCCGTTGACGGGCTGCCCACGGGCGCCTGCGGGCCGCCCTGGGCGGCGCCGAGGTCTACCTACAAGGCCTCGCACCGTTGGCCCCACTTCCCCATACGATAAAACTCCATACCAGGTACCAACATCCAGACCTTCCACGCCAACCCAAGCGCCTCGGTGAGTGGCTGCCGGCCACAGAAAGGGAAGAATTCCAGGCTAATGGTCCCGAGGCCCTATAAACTTTACTTAGGATATGGAAGAAGGAAAAGATTAGATTAGCCGGAGTAGAAGGTCTGGCGGCTGGCCCCGCTGGCCCACCCCCACAAAGCTGATTTCAAGCTTTTCCCCATAGTCTCGACTTTGGACACTAAAATACCCCGTAGCGCCTACAGCACCAGTTAAGGCATTGCGGAGCGGGGACTGGAGGTGGGAGGTACGTTGTGGGACTAATGATGTACGAGATGAGCCTAGGGCTCTCATATATGACTATACACTACACTATAGACTCTCAAGTTAAATTAATAGAATTACTCTAGCTACTTAACTGATAGTATCCAGCTTAATCAATCTGGCATTCTGGTGCTGGCTCAGAGGCAAAACATTCTATAAACAGTCAAGGGGCAAACAAGTGCTGCTAAAACAAGAAAAGTGACGGATGCCAAGATCTAATAAATCAGATAATCAAAATTAAATACTCGACGGTTCGGAGTAGAATCAAGCTGTTGCAGGACGTAGCGTTTGCAGCAATTGAAACATTTGATCTAGCTTCCCATTCATTCCCGTTAATTTGTCGTCCAGTTTCTTTTCCATTCCGTCTTGTCTGTCGTTGACGGTTTTCAATCCTTCTTTGAGGGTTTTCAATCCTTCCTCTACAGTCTGAAGTCGAGCTAAGCCTTCTTTGGACAAACCGCTCGAGACTGGACCTATAACGGAACCTTGTCCAAAATTATCTCCCCTTCTTTGTGATGCTGCCTGAGGACGATTTGCCCTCTTCGTCCAGGGAATGGGGAGTCCGTTGTCAATGAAGAAGTCCTCTATCATCCTGTCTGCCCTTGTCGCGCTCCAGATTGCTCGCCAACCCGTTCTATTAATAACTTTTTCCTCGCCTTCCCATTGGGCCCACACAGCAGCCTCTGGATATCTGGTGCCGTTGGTATCGTGGTCGGATGCTACACCGAGAATCTTCACAAACCCTTCTTGATCTTTGTAGCTATAGGAGTTCTTCGCGCACCGTATATCGTTTTGTTCCTCAGGCTTCAGCTGTTCCAGATAGCCTTTTGTTGCCTTATCTCCAATCTTCGCACAGTCTTCAAAGGCGATAGGGTTCTTTTGTCCTCTCTTTTCGACTACAAATGTGCACTTCATCAGAATCTCCTTTCCGAGTACTCTGCTTGTCTGACACCTTGGTTTCATAGCCAAAATCCGCTCGAGCTTTTCAGTTAAACCGGGTCTCCACGTTGTCTCGGTCGATAGTCCAGGAGCAGTCTCTCGCTGCTGATACGCCTGTGTCTCACGGTTTAATTTCTCAGTGTCTAATTTCCATCCTATAGGATAGTGCGATGTTTTATTGAAATCATCTAGTGTCTCGTTGATCTTCCTGACCTCTATCTGAGCTTCTTCGTCGTTGGGGTTGATACGAATACGCTCCATATAAGGTCTGGCCATCAGAAAGTGTCCTTTAAACCTCCCATAATTAATGTGTCGTTGGCCCCGAGCAATGCCATCCTTGTCATTCTGCTGATCGATTAGGGCGTTCAAGGTATGTAGATGCTCAATCGAACCAGCATCTTCAGGGTTCTCTGAAAGCTTCATCAAGTGAGGGGTTGCCAGCTCATAGATCCGCCGGACAGGGGTACTGGGCCGTGGATATTCTTCACTGTCCATGTCTTCATCGCTGTCGCGGCCATTATTGCTGTCGGGGCCTGTGTCGCTGGTAGATGCAGCTGGAGGCTGCGGAGTACCTTCTGGAGTGAAAATACCATTTTGCCTCACTGTCTGGCCTGCCTTAGGTTCCATGCCATTTGGACTCAAGGTGTCCAAGCGGGACTCAGCGACGGTAGAGCCAGTGGTTGCACTCATTGTATAGTCTGATCCTGAATGAAGGTCTGTTGTTGATACATATCATGGACTGACTGGGACGATGCCTTTTATAACCCTTGTATCAGGTATAATAAAACCGTACTTTTCTAAATTATCAATTATCTGAGTACCAATGGCGTTGGCTTTTACCACAGGATGCCAGAAATAGTCTCCTGTGCAGAACTGCAGAACCAGGTTTGGCTCACTATAAGAGAGCCAAATTTGCCCCTTTTAAATTTAGCTACCGGGGCCATTTTTGGGCTGTTATTATGTCCAGTTTTGACTCCGATTCCCTTTTTAGGCACCGATTTTCATTCTGAGCCCAAGGATCCCAAATCGAAAGTCTTGGTGAGAGATCGATTCATAGAAGCTTGGCGGCAGTCCGGTGACTCGTCTTGTCCACGGACCTTGCGTGTCATCAATTCTGATATTCTTAGCCTGACTAAGCCAGGTCTGGTGGCACCAAAAATATACATTGATATCTTATATGCTTATACGCCACCCCTGACTTCCTTTCTTGTTGAGCAGCTTTATATAGAGTATTAGATTGTTCTGGCTCTGAAAAATCCAATTCCGTCCATCCTAAATAGCCTAGTAACTTCTGGTCTATATAAGGATAGGCCTAGTTTCAAGATAATACGACAAAGTCAATACGTGAAAGTGGGATGTCAATCCATATTTCCTGTTCTTAAATTTCATGTGCCTATCTACCTTAGGTATATAAATATTGATACTACACAGCAGCACATCTATAAAGCCTTTCTTGCTCGTTTGATCTAGGATCGCAGTACCCACAATATTACCAGCGGCTTGTGGCTCATCGTCGATCGATGAGAGCGACTGCCCGAACGACGAACTACGTGACCGTTTTCTGTCTTCTTTGGAATACTATGTACTATGAGTCTGTTGAGGTCCACAGGATTCCTTGTATTAGGCAGTATAGCCAGAACCCTGCAACTGACTGTTGACAAGGGTATCCGATTTAGCTTCGTTCCATGTTCCCATTTTTGGACCCCATGGTAGATGAACGAGCCAATTTCTCCCTCTTCTACTTCCTGTAATTTCGGTCAGGTTTTCGAAATCAGCTTCCGGACCAAAAGTCCTGGATTGGACTCCTCCGGCTTAATCCGCTCTGTCATTCAGTATTGGTCCTATATAAGTATCCTTAGTTGGAAAGCCATGGGTCCCTTTCCAAATTCCTGTATATTCTAACGAGCTAAAAAGGAAGAAAAGAGAAGACTGCAAGTTTGGTATCTGAATTATTATCCCTGATTAACCCGAAATAAATCCAATGTCTCGCCGCACAGTACTGAAGAAGGGCATTTGTTGCATCTATCTCATTAAAAGATACCTCTTTGGGTATAAAGGCAATAAATATCGTCGTCTACGATCCAGTGCACCATCCCCTGAGTCCTTTTATAGGCAATAACAACACTCCCGCATATTCCTCGTCGGGTATATATAATAATGGAGCGGATCGCTGATGCGAAAACGAGCGAATATAAGCAGGACCGAAGCGGAGTGAATATCTAATATGTGTTATACTATTGAATCTGCAGTAGGTAAAAATAGTAGAGTTAATTGAAAATTGGCAACGGTTTCTCCTGCCTCAAAACAGTCACGTTCCAAAAAGAAAAAAGTTGTGTTCACATGTTGACCATGACATTCTGGAAGATAGCAAGGTACAGGAATGAGGGGTTTCTTCACTTGTAGCGTTTTGATGTTCAGACCATTTATGTTTTGCCGACAGGATGGACATGCAATGATAAATTGACGACCGTCTCTTAAGAAGTCAAATTGGGCAGTGTTTTGGACAACAGTAGAAATGCATGAATGGCAGAAACTGTGACCACAGCTTAGAAGCAGTTCAATTACGTGAGGGCGAATTTAGAGCCTCGCCTTACGGGCCTGTGATTTGTTCCTATTTCCCCACCATCGGAGGGGCTTGATACCACTGTGGGGGTGATCTTCCATTGTGGTGGTAAATGTGGTGCCGGCGACGGGAATCGAACCCATAACCTCCAAAAAAGCACTTCTCACAGGAGCTGCCTCGGGGCGCTCATTACTATGTGGGGCATCGTCCAAAAGTAGAAACGCCCGTCTTATTAAGGGATAGCGCCAAAATGCAGGCCGGCCAAAATGCTTCCCCTGAACAGCTAGTTATTTACTCCGTAGTGCGGTGTAGAAACAGGGTCGCGCAAAGGGGAAGGTCCCCAGTCATGAGAGAACAGAGAACGCAAGCCGTGATCAGACCATTGCGCAGTGCTTCAAACCTTTCTGAGTTGATTACTTGACGGCTCTTCTTTTCTCGACATGCCGAAGACGCGTCCTCTTCTTCGCGGGGAGATCACATACTCAACTGCTCAAGGAGAAGAGGTGAATATTCTCCACCGATTAAGTTACCATGATCAAAGACATAAATTCTTTGCACATATCTATGAAAAAAGCAACTGGATAGAAGCCATAGTTGCTCATCACCTTGACCTAGGATCATCCAGCTCCTGCCGTATGGATGATGTTGAGAACTGGCAACATGGAAGCTTCAATCTATGTGTCCCAGTCGTTGTTGGCGGGTGGAAACGGAAACAGCAGCCTGGAGGACGCGTTTTGCTTCGGTTCCCTCTTCCGTATCGGGTCGGTGATGCATTTCGACCTGGAAATGGGGACGAAAAGATCCCATGTGAGGCGGGAGCCTATGCGTGGCTTCAAGAAAACTGCCCAGATGTTCCTATACCGAAGCTATACGGCTTTTCTACATCTACTGGTGAAACTGTACGGTTTTTTACTGCAATTAATGTTCCGTGTGAGCTGACTTGAGTGGCCTTCTCAGTTTACTCGATTGCAAAACCTACCGTTTCTCACCCGCTGCTTTCAATACATACGTCGCCGACTTCTATCATGGCTTGGTCGTCCTATCCCTACACAATTTGTTCGTCACCAAACTGCGAGCCACATATCTAGTGACAGGGTGGTGGGCGTTGGCTACTTGTTAATAGAGTACATCGAAGAAGAGCAAGGAGAAATGCTCTCGAATACTTGGCCTGAGAAGCAGCATGATATTAGGCTGAGAACCAATTTCTTCCGTGATCTGTCTCGGATTTTACTGAGTATCACACGGATCCCCTTACCAAAAATTGGCTCTTTTGTTATTGACCATAATGGATTCTTACGCTTGACAAATCGCCCACTTTCACTTGAAATGCAGGACTTGGAAAACGAGGAGATTCCAACAAATATACCGAGAGACTACACTTATTCCACAGTTGACTCCTATGTGACCGATATCCTTCGCATCCATGACAATCGACTTCGACATCAGCCAAATGCAATTAACGATACAGGGGACTATATCTACCAGACATCAGCGTTGGCAGCAATGCGAACAGTTTTTCCATCGTTTTTCAAACCGGAACTCCGGCGTGGCCCTTTCGCTTTTACATTTACAGATTTCCATCAAAGCAATATCTTTGTTGATAAAGACTGGCACATCACCTCTTTGGTGGATCTTGAATGGGCATGTACTCGACCAATCGAGATGCTTCGAACTCCGACCTGGCTCACGAACAAGGCCGTGGATGAGATCGCTGAAGAGCCGGAGGAGTATGACATGATGCGCAGGGAGTTCATGGATATCTTGGTCGCTGAAGAACAAAGACTCGGCAGCACTTCGGCCAGCAATCCTGGAAACCCGCAACTGTCAGCTATTATGGAAGAGAGCTGGAGGGTGGGAACGTTCTGGTATACACTTGCGCTTGCCAGCCCCACCGGTCTCTTTACGGTGTTTTACAAGCAAATCCAGCCCAGATTTCTCGAGAATTGTCCTGAGCATGATACTTTCCAACAGATTATGCCATGGTACTGGGCACAGGACTGGGTCAAGATTGCAGCGAGTAAACTATCGGACAGGAAAGAGTATGACATCCGACTTCGGCAAGCCTTTGGAGGCGACACTATCACCGAATGATCGGTCTCCAGCATCTCATTTCCCAGAGTCGTGCCTGGGCTCTTCTTGCTGTGTAAAGGTTCTCTCAACCGCTTCCTCTAAGTTGCGCTTTGCTTTCTCATCTTTAGAAACTTCTCGACGCTTCTTGGCAGCTTCGGATGAGGAGGTCAGCTGTCGGAGTGTCTTCAAATCTGACTTCAGCAAGATCCGTGGACAAGACGAGTCACCGGGCTGCCGCCAAGCTTCTATGAATGGATCTCTCACCAAGACTTTCCAAAAGCCTTGGGACTTAGTCAGCTCTCACGGGGCTCAACCCTTCGCTAGTTCCCACAGCCTCCTTTTCTCTCCTTCCCATGGGCAGAGACATACCCGTGACATCTCCCACACTGCTTCCGCGTTGCAAGCGGCTTGGGAAGATGTCACGGGCTATACTTGATGCTTATCGATAAGCCTATTTACACAGCTTGTCAACCGCTCGCTTCGCCTGCGGTGCCCCATTAGACCTGGCATCCTCCATCGGATAAACGGTTTCATCCGTATCATCTTGAGGGTATACTCGAAGGAGATATCCGAGCAATGAAGGTGATGGTCTTGACCAAAAATGTATGTAAAGGACTTCATTCATTAATAACATCAACTAACGAGAATGAATAGAGACGTAAATACACGAGTTCAAACGTCAATAGGAGTACAACGAGCCAATATTCACCACAGTCATAATTTTCCTCCGCCTATTCAGATAGTCTGCCTCATTTGCCTCGACACGCTTACTAATCCGTTGACTGTTCCTCTTCTGCTGCTGTTTGAACAAAGAGCGTGCGTGAGCTACATCATGTATCTCGCTTTCTTGAGTCCAGCAGAGCAGCCAACGTATCAGATAGATGTACTCATCTCCGTCTCTGCGTCGCTTTAAGGGAGTATCCACGTGGGATAGCAGAGAACGGCCACACTCAACATGATAGCGACGGTCCATACAGTTCAATTCCCATGGCGTATCTTGGTACCTTGCCCACTTGCGCTCTAGGGCTTGCTGCGCGTCGCTGGATGCAAAGTCACGAGGTCGCATCCACCGCGGGCTGAAGCTCAGAAGATATTCCTCCTCCCCATGCTCATAGCAGAATCGCCGCTGATGTACGTTTTCCCACAACCAGTTCTCGTCTTCCGGAACTCCTACCTCTTGTGGAACTGGTTGATCAGCCAAGTCCGTGGATGCACATTCCATACGAGGACCTGTCGGAGTGATGCTCGAGCCGGTCATTTCATCCTCCAATGGGGTGGAATCCAGGTCGGATGTGACGCTCGCTTGCTGGCTGACACTTGGAACCGATCTCATGTTGTCTGCAATCCTTTAGTACATTGTCGCCTTGGCATGGTCTTTACTTACCAGGACCATTTGGTCGTTCAAAATCTTGATCAATCAAGGGGGACCACGGCGGACTCGGTGTGATGGAAGGCGGGGAGCTCAGGGGCGAGGAATCTTCCCCATCGTCAAATGATATGAGAGACAGGGAACTGTTGAGCGATATGTTGACCTGTAGGGATTTCGCTGACCCCTTTTTACCAGGCGTGAACTGGGACTTGCCAAATTGAGACGACCGTTTTGGTGATAATTTGCATGCGCTGGAAGTAACCTCATACGGTAACGTCCTAGAGTTCTGGATGAGACGGGTACGACGAGTCACCACCATTGCGGACGTGAGTGCGAGTCAAAAGCTAAAAGAATGACGCAGTATCAAAAGCTCGGAATGAGAAGCTGAAAGGAGTGCAAACGCCATCGGAGGTTTATGCTCCCTTTTATCTGCGGCCCTTCTGACAATGCATAAGGTCTTTCCTACATGGACTTGGGGGTGGCGCCTTTATTGCATAAAGATTCCGGGACAAAAGGCATCCTATAACCCTTTCTGGATTGGAATTGTTTGACCGACAGCGCCACCACTTGAATCCATGAATCACCATGCCATGTGTATGAGCGGGGTCGGGACAACCGCATCGAGTCGTTCTATTCTGACCCCGCACCGCATGAATAAAGTGGTCGCATTGAGGCTTCTTGCATGGAGTGAGCGGCCAGTATAACCATCCGAGGATGGGCGAGGCTGCGGTGCATTGAATCCTCCTCACATCGCCCCCATTCAGTGGAAGCCTTGCGGCATAAAGTGAGGCGAAGAAACTTCCTTATTGTCTATAGTGGCATAGTTTGCATGAAATGGTTTTGCATTGACTGCCATCATGCAAACGAAAAATCCGATGCTTTGATACAGTCGGACGCCTCGTCCTTCTGAACGCTTCAGGTAAAAGAGTGACAGTCTTCCCAGGCTGCCTAAAGGTAAGATCATCTATTGGAACCTGCTGGTTTGCCGTTTGCTTTGTCATTTGCTTGCTACGCATCTCTTTGAGATATCTACATCTACATCTCGCTTGCGGTCCCTTTGTGGGCGATTAACATATATGCTTCGCCTATCAGAGTTGCTTCATGTTCCTTGTGTACTCTCCCCTCCTTTTGCCTGTAGGTTCCACCATCGTCTTTATGCGAACATTCTTATCCAGCATTGCTTACTATCACATTCAATGATGAGTGGACAGCTCCCGATAAGCCAAAGGAACTGAAAGCTTTACATAAGTCACCCATCGCCTTTCTTTTTCTCAGCATCAACTATCAACAACTAGTCACTTAGAATGGCTCTCAACAATCTGGCTTCCTCTATTCTTCTGGTCAAGTCTAAAAGCGGTCCTCGCAAGCACAAGGATACTCACAGCAAGGCACCTGCTCAATGATATGATTTGCAGAGCGTAGTTCTGCAATAGGAGGCCCATACGTGCATAAGTAACTCGGACGCTGATTGGTATATTAATAAAAGCAAAAGCACGTGATATTCTTATTTTGTTCCCCGTTGTTTACTACACCGCCTCCCTATTATAGAAGTTTTCTGCCAACGCGTCCCCGTTACAGTACGGACTACGGAGTACTCTGTAAAGTCTCGCTCTATTGGCCCACATTCTTCCCCATGCTACACAAGAGGCTCAACAGCAGGCTGAAGCACTGGAATGTCTCCTACCGACCTGGTCTCATTTACGGAGCGAGCGTCAGCGAGCGTAGTTCTATTACAGAAAGATCTGTCCAAAAAAATCACGCTCTGATTGGCCCAACATGGCGCTACCCGATTGGCGCTTGGCGCTGGCTTTTCACGAAGTCGATTGGCTCTTAAAAAGACAAAACAAGGGACTTTTGAGCCAATCAGAAGCATTTTCTTTTGCTGAGAATTTTCACCTCCCTATGTAAATAAAGGTCATGTGACAAGAACCAATAGATTTAGAGCAACTCGGAGCCTTGCACGTAATACGTATGGGCCTACAGAGCTTCGCTCTGCAATTATGCGTGCTGAGCCCAATCCCTTCATAAAGGGCTACGTGACCTTCCGGGCATCCGAAACACACACCGGGGGGTAGTGAAGGGTGTCAAAATGTCAAAATGTCACCAACACTACCGGGGGGGGGGCTGTATGGGTTCGATTCTTTGGACAGCGGCCCTTCTTGGCCATACTCCGGAGGTCAGCTTCCAATGGCGCAGGCCAGAAATACGGCGTGGGCCGAAAATGCGGCGTAAGCCAGAAATGCGGCGCAGGCCATAGATCCGGCGTAGGCCAGAAACGC